>WOXC01000192.1:0-48357 GCA_011680675.1 Gymnobelideus leadbeateri | reverse complement strand
ATGATATAATCATACACATGTGTGTGCATATATGTGTGTATATGTACATATATACATATATAATACTGCATAGAAAGAATTATAAGGAGAGTCATGCAGTATTCATAAAGAGGAACAGAGAGAGAAAGTGGATCATATAGAAGAAATGTTTATAGAGAGGAAAAATTTGAATCCTTTTGGATAATATACAAAACCCAGTGGTTATGAAGAGGGGGACAGAGGACCGTCTGCACAGACAGCAGGGGGTCTCTGGAAATCAGTCCTGGTCCGGGGTCCTCTCCCTCCCTACACAGTTCCAGGAATGGCCACAGACAGGACACCCCGTCGGCATTTGGGGACACTTTAGCTGTGGTGAAGGAGGGGGAAATTAGCCGGAGAAAGTCTTTTGGGGAGAGGGAAAATCAACAAGGTGGGGGTGGGGGTTGAGGGTGGGGTGGGGTGCTGATGGGGTAGGGGGAAAATTAGTCCCTGAAGGCTCATGGGGAAAGAAAAAGTGAGCTGGAGGATTCTGGAGGGGGAGGAATGCTGACTGCAGAGAGAAAGGTGAGCAGGACGTCAGGGGGGGACAGTGGCAGGAGGGACGGATTTGACTAGAAGGGCCTCGTGCCTTACTAAGATGGGTGCTGACGTCAAGAGCTATTGGCGGTCGGTGCTCATTTTGGGGTATGCTTTGGCCAGATTCAGTTCCGGTTGGCTGGAGGTTACCTAGGGACCGCAAGGGCTGCGTGATGGAGGAACGGAAAATGGATGGGAGAAGATTTTGGGAGGAGGGGAAACTGAGGCATAGAGGGTGTGGGTCGGTGGGGAGGAATGGTGACTGCAGGGAGGCGGGTGAGTTGGATGCCTGCTGGGGACCAGTGGAGGGAGGGGCTATTCCTGCTTCAAGAAGGTGGGCACTGACGTCAGCGTCCACTGCCACTCAGCGGGAGGTGGGGCCAGGGGGAGTCAACCTTGCTCAGGCTCAGCTCTGCTTGACTGGTGGCTCCCTGAGGGTTGGGAGTGGACATCTGAGAGGGGAGAGAGGCCAGGGGACCGACCCACACAAAGCCCACCTGAGACTCAGCCTCCTGAGCGTGGGAGACAAGTGTTCAGGAAACATGAGCCCCACAACCACAGGATTTGCTGCCCATGCTAGGGGAACGGTCCCTGATGGGTGTCTACCAAAACTTTGCCTTCCATCCCCCTGAAATGTGAGGTCTGACAGCCCTTGTGAGATGGGGGCAGGACACCTCTAGTTCAGGAGGCAGGTCCAGGAAAAATCAGGTTTTTTGTTTTTTTGTTTTTTGGGGGTTTTTTTCCCCAATCACAGGGCTAGAATAAGGGCAGAATTAGCTGACTGGGGGCTGCCCCAAGGGAAAGCATTGTACTAGAAAGGTTTTCTCTGCTGTAGGGGTGGCGGGCGACTTTGTTAATATTGGCAGGGTTATAGATATGGGGGTAGGGCCTGAATTGACTTGTAGCTTTGGATAGGATGGAGAGCTAAAAGAGACATCAAAACTCATCTAGTCCAACCTCCTCATTTGGGAAAAAGAGTAACTGAGACCAAGAGGGCAGGGACATGGCCAAGGTCTCAGAGCCAGTAAGGGGCAGATGCAGACCCTTAGGTACAGGTCTCTCTTGCCTGCCAGGCTAGCTGGCTTCCACCTTGGTATCTTCCTCCTCTGACAGCCAAGCTTTATGGGGCAAGGATCCCTCGGAAATCTCTCCCCAGAAGGAGTATGGTGGGTTCCCTGTAGAGGTAGGGGTCCTAGGAGTCTTCAGTTATGATTTTGGAGTTAACTGAAGGGCAAACTGTGGCCTGCCCCCCGAACTTTGGGTTAGCCTTGGATACACATTTAATAGCATGAGCCTGAGCCAATCCCACACCTTCTCTGAATGAGTTTCTTCCATTTGTGAAAGAAAGGGGGTGACTCGCACATGCTTCATTTAGAGTCTTACTTAAATATTTTCCTGTAGCTTGGGGGAATTAACATGCTTCCTGCCCTCAGGCAACCCCCAGTCTAGGAAGGGAAAAGATGTGTCTTAGACATGCCCAATGTGATAGCAGTCACAAAACTTTGGCTAAAGGAGGCAAACCCTAGAGAGGCAGGGATCAAGAACTGCTTGGTGGAGGTGGGCTGGATGGCACTTGGGCTTTCAATGATAGGAAAGAAGGTGCATGTTATCAACAGAACAGAGGAAGGAATTCTCAGCTGTGAAAAGGGACCTACTTGGGCTACAGAATGGTCCTCTAGGAATCAGAGTGCATAAGAAAGCCAGAATAACCCCTTGACCAGAGTTCATGTGCCCCTTCTTTTCCTACCATGGAAAAGTCAGTTGGGCTTTGCTACCAGGGAAAGAGGGCTTCTCCCTCAATCTGGAGAGATCAGCCTCATGGACATCCATCACTAAGACTCAGGCTGATCTAGTTAGAGAGAGCTTTCTGTACCCCTTGTAGCCAGCTGGCACTCTGGCAAGAACACATTCTGGTACTGAAAATACTCAAAGGCTCACAAACTAATACTAAGTGTTTGGGGGTTTGTGGTTGACAAAACCACTCACCCTTCAAGTCACCAACTCTCTTGAGGTGTTGTCTATACCCAGCATGCGCTTTAAGAAGGAAGAGGAAAGGGTTTCCTCTTATTAAAGATGCTGAAAAAGTGGGTTACCAAAATAACAACCTCTGCAAGAACTCAATGTCCCATCATTAAATTTTTTTTCCCCAAGAGAAGATACAGGCAGCATCTAAAGAATCCCATTAAGAACTGTGGGTGGCTGATTCCCAACCTTAAAGGGATTGGATTGGAGGAGGAAAAAACCCAGAGACCTTTCCACGAAAACTATACAATTCTGAGTCTGCATAAAGCAGCCCCTTACCAGGGTTACTTGACTAATCTTTGAATGTAAGAATCTACCCTCTTTGGGCTTCTGATGGCTTTCACCTAGAAAGAGTCCTGCATTTGGAACCTTCCCTTTCCAAGAGTCCCCTGTACCCAAGAATCTAAGCAAGTTCCAGCATTACCAAGCATCCCAAATACTTGTCACTTATTCAGGGGCCTTAGATGACAGAGCTCTTTGCCTGAATACCCCTAGAATAATCCATTCCATTTAGGATTTGCACAAAGACATTTCTTAAAGTTTAAAACAGTACACTCGTACACTGATAGAAACTACTTTTGCAGACAATTTCTAACACCGTACAAATAGCACCAAGTGTATGTCCAACTACACAGAAACTAACTTGTAAACATAAGAGACATGCAAGGTTTTATGTCTTGCTTGAAATGGACTTGAAAGCCAACAGCAATTAGTCATAGGAGAGGAGCAACATCAAGGTTTCGGTATTTTTTTTAACATTTTCTGAAGAGACAGGCTCACACATGAACAAGGGAACAGGGGAAATGGGACTCTTCACAAAGAAGTCACGAGACAATACTACTCAAAACTGGAATTGCAGGCCTGCTGATATCTCAGCACAATGTAGCTCTTAAACACAACACAATCTCAAGCATCATTTGGAAATGGCCTGCGTTTTTGAAACAATTATAGGATATCTTTACTGTAACTGAAATAACACATTGAATATCTTCCGAATAGACATCAAACACTCTTGGACAACCATTTAAAGCTGCTAAGCTGGATGATCTCAATGTTAATGCCAGTCCTGTGCACATCCGTTTGCTTGTCAATACTGCTGCTTCCCCTCTGCTGGAAAAAGAGGGGAGGAGTCTTCTTTCTTTATGCTATTCATTTACCGCTGGTGAAGATTGGGAGGAAAAACAACACAAAAACACAGCAATGAAAATTAGGCAAGCAGCTGCGACTGAATATTTTCAATATCTTAGCATGTAAAATTCAAAATTGTCTTATTTTGAGAAATGAGAGGGAAATTCCTGCTCTACGTTCAAAAGCCTCACTGCCACATTAGTCTATGGCTAATGGAGAGATTTATTGGGACAAGGCTATGTCATAATAAAAATAATTTCCCAGCAAGGCTATGTGATTCAGCAGCCAACTTAGAAAGCTCTTGAAAAGTCAATTATTTGGCTAAGATGATTAAAGAACTATGGCACTGGGAGGTAAGATTAGCTTGATTAGGGATGAGCTGTGGAGTCAAGGACTGAAAACACACTTGTGAGAAGAATCTCATCAAGAGAGGCCTCGTAGAGATAGGGGGATAAACATATCTGACGAAAAACCAGCCTGTTGCCCTTAGCCACAGTCTTCACTGTGTGGAACTGCCCCACCCCCACACCTCCCAGCTCTGTATTGAGCTAAGGTTTCATGCCCAGTTACTTTTGAAAGGTCTCCCTTTTGGGTCAGAAACAAGCTTTGCTCGGCTGTTCAGTGGCACAGTGGACTGCGATTCCAGTGCCTCCAAGCGCTGGGTCAGTGCCCGTTTCTGCTGAATTGCCAGGCTCAGCAAAGACTTCAAGGTCTTCTTTTCGTCTTCTGCAGCAGCAAGCTGTTGCTGTATTTCACCAAGCTGCAAAACATACTCATCACACCTGCAAAAGAAGAAAAGAAAAAGGCAGCTCAGCATCTCCCACCAATCACTTCACCTAAACATCTCAGTCTCCTTTCAGGCATGGGCCCCCAAGTAGGCAATCACACACAACCCAGGGACCAACTGGATCACTCATGAGCCAGCAGCTGCCATGTCATTTCCTTGTCCTTCGAAAGAACACAGCTCTGCCCACCCCCCTCTTACAACCTCACTGTAGTTGTCAGTTCAGAGAAGTAAAGGCAGGGATCAACCCCTACATCAAAAAGCCTGGAGACTCCCCTCTTTTTTTTGCTTTTTTTCTTTTTTGGAGGGCAATTGGGGTTAAGTAACTTGCCCAAGGTCACACAGCTAGGTTTTTGTTTCTATGTTAAGTGTCTGAGGCCAAATCCGAACTCAGGGCCTTCTGACTCCAGGGCCGGCGCTCTACTCACTGCGCCACCCAGCCGCCCCGAGACTCCCCTCTTAAAGTAAACCTCCAGTCAATAAATAAATTTAATAATAATAAATAATATTTAAAATAAATATATTTAAGTAATTAATTTAAAACAGATGTTTTAAAGTTTACAAAGCTCTTTTCTCCCAACACTGAGCTGGCTAATCAAGGACTGCTGCCTCCGTTTTTCAAATGAAGGAAGCCTCACAAAAGGGATGTGACTTATCTAAGATCCCACATCTAGTAAGCCCGAGCCAGGGTGCAAACCTGCCTACACTCTGGGTCCACTGCTCCTTGCTACATCCCTCTGACTGAAAATAATCAAAATACTTCTGCATGAGGAAACTCAGTCAAACGCAGTCTTGGTTCTAAGAAAGCTCCTAGGCATTGACCTTCAGTGATCATTGTTAGCAGTGTCATCCTCTTGATAGATTCTCTTTATGCTTTAGTATTGAGCGTTCATTCGAACAGACCTCCTACTGAAGGAATCGTACAAGGAAGGCATCATGTAGCACACTTCACTAAGAGGACAGTACGGTTTAAACCACACAAAGGTGAGAAATCCAACTGATCCATCCACTGTCACACAGAATATGATGAGCAAAGTTAGAACCGAATCCCCACTTGGCAGTCCTTTCTCACGGTGTCACGTATTTAGACTAGTGATGGGAGGAACATGGGCAACATGGGCAGGAACAGCTCTATGTAGGCATTGTCTTCTCTGGGAAGAAAAGGTACAAGGTCTTTCCTTCCTCCCCTTGTCACACCTAGACCAAATGTGCACAGATTAGTTTAGGGGCCCACGCCCATTTTAGGGCAACCAAGGACTGGAAATCTCTCCCTTGGTCCAAGCTCTATGTTGCCTCACAACCAGGAAGTGAGTCCCCTAGAGTGTCAGGGCAGTTTCAGAAACAGAAAAGAGGCAGAACTGAAACTTACCTGCTAGCAAACACTGCCCGAAGGGAGGAAAAGGTGGCAGCATCTTCTTTGAGAACTTTCAGCTCGTGCCTCAGCTTACTCATGGTGTCTGACAGCACAAGTTTCTCATCTTCATACTTGCGTTTCATATTGGAAAGGGCACCTTCAGCAGCCTAGGGGAGAAAGACAAGAGCACAGGTCTACTGGAGAGCTGCAATGGAGAATTTGCTACGCCCTATTAGTTGGAGGAGATTTAATTTGCTCCCCCTTACTCCATCAATACTAGTACTTTCCCTCAGATAGTCCGATTTACCCTTTGTCTATCTTGCATATACATAGTGGTGTGTGTGCTGGCCACTTCATCAGCATGTGAATACCCACAGGGCAAGGACCATATGTTTACTTTTTTCTAAAAAAATTTTGTGTCCCAGAGCTTAACACAGCTCCTGGCACAGAGTGAATGCTGAGAAAATGTTACCGATTTGATTTTACCAACCAAGTGAACCAACTTCTCAACAAACTTTACATTATGATAGTTACTTCCTATTAACCCACTACAGCTATCCATTCCATATCAAGGGAGTTAGGAGCATGGTGCCCCTAGACCTGGAAAATCCACATAAGATTTTTTGGCCTTCCCTTTGTACCAGAAAAGAAGTCTGAATAATTATAGTATTAAAAGATAAAATATGTTGATGTTATATGATATGATATATACAATTTATGCATTTCTGGGTTTCTAAACTTTTTCTGTGTCATCTCCTAGCCTTCACCTGCCATCTGTGGATTCCACAAAACTCCCCATAAGTTCCCATTAAATATCATATGCCAACCCTTCATACGGCAAAAACAGCAATGGGAAAAGTCAAGATGTGGAAGGTATAACTATAGTCACTAATTTTAATCAGAACTGTAAGATTAACCTGCCCAAGGGGCTAGTCCATGACTCAGCTAAATTCCCATCATGATGGGCCTTGGGTATGACGAGTCATAACTTGCACACAGTCACTGACAAGTAATTTTGTACTTTGTTGGAGTAACAACACCTTAAAGTGGTAGAAATCGGAAAATATCGACTATTCCTTATATCTTTCCAAGTTAACATGTTGAATTACTTTACCTTCAAAAAGAAAAAGGAAAAAAATGTTCTTTTGGATGCCTGGTTTTCCCAAACTGACAAAAAATCATCTTTGAGCCCTTAAATCTGTCATCCATAGCTTGTCTCTTTCTGCCTCTACTCTAGAGGCAAACATGACATGTCTGTGTGCTGTCCAAAGTGCCCAGGATTGTCACCGATAGCTTACCTGCTTGTTGGCCTTCAAGACAGTCCTCAGAGTTGCTATTTGCTCTCTTTGGGTGTTCAACAAAGACTTCAGTTTCATTATTTCATCAACAAGGGCATTTTTATCCTTCAACTCTGTTGACATGGCTTCGAGGGACTTGTTGCGTAATGAGATCGACAGGGCTGTCTGGAGTTGCTTCACCTGGCTTCCAATGATGGAAATTTGGTTGGAAAGACTCTCAGGTTCCTTGTCATACTCTTCTCCATCAGACTCACAAGGAGAATCACTAACGGACTGGTTGCTGCTGCCACTTTTCACGGTGCTTGTCTCAGGGCTAAACAAGACTTTCACAAAGAGATCATTAGACTGGCTTCGGCACATACGTGCATTGGTCACAACATCATTGGCATGCCTTTTGCAGGTATGGACAGGGGCCCCTTCGTTATCTTTATAGCCATCCAAAAGACCGCGATCAGGTAACAGGTTGTTGCAGACACAGACTCGGCGATACATGTTGGCCAGGTCTTCAGTAATCACCTGCAGCTCCTCCTGGGCCAGGCTCACTTTGCTCTGAAACTCCGATGACCGCTTCCTCGAAGCCTGAAGCTCATTCTCTAGATTAGTAATGATCTCTTGCTTCTGCTTACCTGATTTGGCCCAGAATCTTATCTTCTCTGTTAGGTTTTGAGACTCTTCTTGCCAGGCCTCTGTGTCCTGTTTGTACTTGGCTTCAAAATCCTCATATTTCTGATGCAGCTCCTGAAGTTCTGTCTTCAGCCTGGCTACCTGGGAACAGTTTGACGCCGCACATTTTTGTTCCAGGCCATGGGGTTCGCTGCTGCCACTCTTCTCTCCATCTTTTCCAAAGAGCAGACCTAGTTCATTACTGCCGTACCGTTTGTTTAAAGCCTGGATTTGCTCAAGGAGGTAGTTATTCTGAGCTTGCTGTTTGGACAGCGCATCCTTCGTACCATCAAGCTGTGTCTGCAACTCTTTTATACTACTTAATAATGTTGACTTTTCATGATCAACCTGTAGGTACAAAGCAAAGAATTGCAAGCGGGGATTAAATTTCCCTCTAAATCTTGGCCACTGAATCTGAATGACCACTTGTCTGACAAATCATACAGTGGATTCCTTCATGCGTAAGAGATCCAAAGGGTCTTAGGGGTTCTCTGGTCCAACCTCTGAGATTCTAAAGCTTATCCTCACTGTATGCTTAGAAAAGGGCATCAAGGAGAGGGGGAAAGGGGAACGGGACTCTGTTTGACTCAAGATCAATTGATCAAAATTCAGTAGAAGGGAAGAATACTTTTTTGGCCTTTACACCACAGTGTAAGGAAGCTAGTAAACACCCAGAAAGCAACCAGGAGAGTGAAGAGACTTGAGTTCATGCTGTATGAAAAATGGTTAAAAGAACCAAGGAGGAGGTGAGGTAGGGCAAAATGGCCATCTTCAAGTATTTGAAGAGCTGTGATACATAAGAGAGCTCAGACTTGCTCTATTATTTGGCCCCAGAGGAGCGAACTAGGAACAATAATAGGTAGAAATTGTAGGGGTGGCTAGGTGGTGCAGTGAGTAAGAGCGTTGGCCCCAGAGTTGGGACGACCCGAGATCGGATCCGGCCTCAGAAAATCAGCACCCACACATAAATAATGACTGGCCATGTAACCTTGACCAAGTTACTTAACCCCAATGGCTTTAAAAAAGAAAAGAAATTGTAAAGAGACTCAGTGTCAGGGACAGGCAGACAGTTGTCCCAAAGTATAATCAGCTGCTCTGAGAGGTGACTGGTTCCCTCCATGGAGGCCTTTAAGCAAAGGATGAAAGCATGCTATACCGGGGATCCTTTGGGGGATATGGGCTGGACCAACTGGATTTGAGGTCTCTTTTGAATTCTGAAATCCTGTGATTCCACGAAGGGGAAAAACCCACCTACTCTTCCTGACTTCAGTTTCTGTTGGTGGTAGCACCATTCACACCTCCCAGGTGTGTAATCTTGGGGTCAGCTTTGGACTTTTCTAGCTTTGTGACTTTTCTTAACCAGTCAATTACCAGGTCCTGCTGATTCCACTTCCAAATATGCCCTGCAACTGTCTACTATGCTCTCCATTCCCCCAGCACTCTTGCTAATAAATCACAGGCCTCCTTATCAGCTACCTAGACTATTATAATAGCTTCTCTCTGCTCTGCTCCTCAGGCCAAAAGAATCTTTCAAATGCATAGATCTGGTGATGTCACTCCTCTTTTCCAAAAGAAAAGGAGAGGAGAGGAGAAGAGAGACAGGACAGGACAGGACAGGAGAGAAAAAAGGAAATGAAACAAAGTAAAACAACAATGAAAATAAAAGCTTCCAGGCCACTGTGGGTACACAGATGAACATGAAAGGAAGTCCTATCCTCACAGACTTTAGGTTCTGATGAGGGGCTGCAACACATATCGTGATCATTAAGTTCCAGTAGGTAGTAATGAAACTGAGGGACATTTCTTACAAACTGATCTAGGAAACTTTCAAAAGAGAACCTTAACCACTGGGGCAAATCAGGTCAATCTTCCCAGAACTGGGGCCTAAGTGCTGCATGCAGGAACACCTGTTGGTACATTCCAGCTGGGATATAGATGACAAGAAAGGGAATATTGTGAGATAAGGGTAGATCAGAGCCTGGTGGAGATGGGGAGAGCCTTAAATGCCAAACCTACAAAGTTTGTCATTTATCCTCAAGGAAATAAGAGACTCCTGTAGGTTTTGCATCAGGGGAGTAAGATGGTCAGATTTGTCTGTGCCTTAAGAACATTATCTCAGCAGCTTCATTAAGAATGGTTTAGAGGGGTGGCTAGGTGGCACAGTGAGTAGAGCGTCGGCCCTGCAGTCAGAAGGACCTGAGTTCAGATCTGGCCTCAGACACTTAACGCACACACAAACAAAAACCTAGCGGTGTGACCCTGGGCAAGTTACTTAACCCCAATTGCCCTCCAAAAGGCAAAAAAAAAAAAAAAAAGAATGGTTTAGAGAGAGGAAAGAGTGAATAAAAAGGCCACTCTTCTAAGCTGTCATTCTTTAAGGTCCATCGCCACACCTCTTTTCTGGCCTGCTCCGTTCGATGGGACTTACATCCAAATACTCTATGCTCCCGTCAGACTACATGACTCTACCTCCTGGCCCTGTGCCTCCCACCTAGCATAGTCTCCCTCCTGTCTGTCCGAGGAATTCCTTTAATGTCCCAATGAAAAGCTGCCTTCTCCAGGAAGCCTTCCCTGCTCCCCTGGTTGTTAATGACCTTGTTCCACAAGTTTCACATAGCCCTGGGTTTTATAGGTCTTTGACCTACACCATGTAGTACAGGTATTAGTATAGGTGAATTGCTAACCATACTAGAATGTAAGAGCTCCTGACCTCAAAGAGCTAACTTCTCTAAACTCTGTACCTTCCCTAGTGCCCAACAAATGCTCTGCACACAACAGGAGAGTAATCAAGATATATTATAGGGGCCTCTAATAAGTACCTAGATTCCAAACATCACCCTTAGGAAGTAAAATATACTAGGTTGGCTTAGAAAATCAGTAACAATTACTTTGATCTAACTGACTTAGTTGCTATAACAAACAAAAAGCAATTGCACCAATCTTGCCTGAAGCAAATTCCAAAGTTTCAATCTACCAAAAGGAATGGAGGAAAAGCACAGAAAGTGCTTTGGGGGGGTGGGGGGCAGCAATCCAGGCTTCATTACTCTGAGCCCTAGGCCAGTTCTCATGTAAGTGATGTCAGTCTTAAGCCTTGAGCCTCAAGATGTGGCATTTTGAGAATATTTTTAGTCGTTTCCAAATCTAAAAGTACAAAGTATTAAAAACTAACCAGTAAGTTGCTCAAGCATATTAAAATCCAGGCTCTCTCCCACATTCCCTTTGTGAATCTTCCCAGAATATCACATAGGAAGAGATGGCCATTTTCCTAAGTGAGTGTGTATGTATGTATGTATGTATAGATGTGTGTGTATAGATGAGTGTGTATATGTATAGTGTGTATATGTGTATGTGTATGCCTATACATATATATGTATGTATATGTATATATGCCCTTTGTACAAACAACTACAAAAGGTTATTTCTGAGGGCATTGCTGCTGCCAAGTACTAGGAACATGAATGACCCTGGCTGTGAAAGCCAAGCCAGAGACAAAGAACTACACACATAACAGTGAAAGAAAAGAAATGAGTGCTTAAATGGAAGGTTTTCTTGCCATATACCCCAAGCATCACTTAATAACAGATGGAAATTAATTCCTAGACCAGGAGAGACTACACTGCAATACCACAAAACACAGGCAGTTTATTCCATTCTAAAGGTGAATTTCCTGCCAAAGAACAGAAATCTTTTAAACACTCAAGTTGAGGACATCATAGGCCTTCTCAGCTTAGTATATGGCAAGGAACATCGAGAAAAATTGCAAGCGACTTTTTTCCCTCCAAATCTGGAAGAAGGAAATGAGAGAAACAATAAAGTTCATAACTCGTGATGGTGATGGAAGAAGTATTCTCTCTTAAGAGAGAATCAGGGCCAGCCAGCAGTCAGCTATGTAAGCAATGCTATGGCAAACTTCCACCTTGGAAGTGGGCTCAGGACACAGATCCTTGAGCAGGGCAGCTGCGACCCATCGAGTTTCTCCAACTCATCTGTACAACTGGTCAGTGGGAACTCAGTAAGGTGTGCTGCTCCACTGAAGCACATTTCATTTCTCAAAGTACCCTGCCAATAGCAACAAGAAGATCTGATCACAGTGTCTTTCCCCATTACCTTGACTTCCTGTTTTGTCTCTTTCTTTGCTCTTCATACTGAATGAGGTCCACCCACACATAGGATAGGTTCCTACCAGATAGCCCAAGCCTAAAGTAAACTGTTTGGGACTTCAACCAGAGGTCTTGTCACAAGTACAGAGACCAGCTCTCAAGCCCCTGGCTCCATTCTTGCTCTGGGTGTCTATTACTGGAACCCCTTGCTTCAATGTAGACCCCCCCCTTACCAACCCAGTGCTCGGACTCACCAGGTGGGACCATGATTCTTCCCTCTCCAGTCTTCTAACCTGTCTATTCCTGTAGCCCACCCTCAGAACCTGGCCTTTGTCTGTCTGGCCTCTAGGGAGGCTGCTTGAGCTCCTTACTCAATCTGACTGCTCTGGTCCTGACCTCTGGCCTACCTGATACTTTCCTGGCTGGATGGACTACCGGCTGTGGCCAGCTCTGTCTTACATCCAAGCCAGTATTTCCCTTTCCCTTCACTGCCTTCCCAAGCACCCCAGTCATCATCTCCTTCCTGTGTTCCTACAGTGGCCTCCTCATTGGTCTTTCCCTGCACTGTTCTCCCCAGCTCCAGAACCATGCTTCCCACCTGAGTCCTCCGGTTCTGACATATGAGCTGTCTTCCCCCATTAGAGGGAATTCCTTCAGGACTTACATTTGCACCCCCAACACTCAGCACAGTGCCTGGCACATAGTAAATGCTTAAGAAATATTTGAGCCCCCTATCCATCTTCTCCTTTCTCCAGTCCCCTTTCCACATAGCTGTTGAGTTGATATTCCTGAGGCACAGGTCTGCCCATGTTACTCCCTGGCTCAGGAATCCCCTGTGACTCTCTGGTGCCTAAAGGATGAAATCCAAACTCCTATGGCATTGAAAGTTCTTCCCAGCCTAGTTCTAGCCCATCTCTCCAGGCGGATTACATAGAAACCCCCCACCACTGCCTCTATCGGTGGTTCTTCAAACCATGATATTCTCTCTCTCACCACCTTTATACTTTTTGGCTTCTTTTGTTTGGGGCTCTCTCCCAGGCCTGAAATGCTCTCTCTCCCCAGTTTCCAAAAGTTGCCTCCTGGAACGTCTACTGGGATCAGTTCAACTGATACTTCCTTCAAGAGACCTTTCCTGGCCCCACTGGGTTGTCGGGGCTGCCCCACACCCCCAAATCACTTGATTTGTATACATAGCCTATATTTGTTCCTCCATCCTGTGGAAGAGAAGTCCTTGAAGGCAGCATGGCTCTCGCCCTTTTGCCTTTGGATCCCCAGCATCTAACACACGGTAGGTTTGTACTTACAGCTTATTGACTTCGAAGTCTCAGCGATATCCCGCTACAGCAGAAGAAACATGTGGTTAAATGCAATTGTGCCAACTAGTATGGACCTGAGTCACATTGACCTTGGTTCCTCAGCACTAAGAGGCCTGTCCTTCCCTGGTTGGTGCTAGAAGAGCACCTTCAGCCTCCATCGCAGGACTCCGGCTCCAAGAAGGGCTTGGTAGAGAGTCGTTATCTGTGCTGCAGAAGAACATTTTTTCTACCACAAAAGTGGAAATGATTTAGAGTGGGGGACGTAATTTTCCAGAGGCAAATATTCTTTTAAAAAAGAATCCTCTTAAAAGGAAGGGCTGAGTCACTCACTATTAAATGAGGCATCAGCAGCTTCAACACAGCAGGTTAGAAGCAAAGGCATGCTATGGTCCCATTATCATTAGCAAAAGACCTTTCCCATCATGGGATGGTAGGGACACCATTTTCTGAGAAAGTGCTTTTTCAGATGCTTTTAAGATACTAGAGCCAGACCAAGTCAAATGCTACCAGCAACAGACAAGGGACAGAAGGCCTGTTTCCTTAAAAGGACAGACTCAAAGGCTTTAAGATTTAGAGGTAGAAAGGACTCAGAGGTTATTTGGTCATAACCAAATGCTCTCTTACTGAGTCACACGGGTCGTAAATGTTGGAGGCAGGATTTGAACCCAGGTCCCCCTGAGGAGCCTCTGACTCCAGAGACAGGGTTCTTTCTAGTCTACCATCCTGCCTCCTATAATGAATTCTTCTTTATCCAATCTATTTAGGAGCCCATGTTCTCGGCACTTTAATCTAACCCTTTTGGAGCAGGCAGGCTAAGGTGGTCCTTTATCCTTTGGTGGCAATATCTTCCACCGTTGGAAAGTAAATTTCTCGAAGGCACGTGCTGTCTTGTTTTCTTGTATTTGTACCCCTAGAACTCAGTACAATATCTGGCACATAATTGAGGCTCAATAAATGTTTGCTCTCTCATTTGTCTATCCAGCTAGCTAGCTAATGATGTTAGGCTGGGATATAATTCACTCATTGTAATGGGCCACATTGGTTTCAGTTTGATTTAGCAAAAACTGTTCAGCCCAGAATATTCCTAATGAGGCCAACTCAGTTCAACAAACATTTATCATTGCCACATATGTGTTTTCAAGTGGAACAGACTCAGAGATGGGCAGTTCCCAATTCATCCTAAAGCTTATTTCCTGGGCCTGAAAAGCTGAACAATTGTTACCAATCACTAACACCTCAAAGCTACTTCGAGAATGAGTAAGAGGCCAAAATACCCATGGAAGCATGGGAAACAAGATGTTTCAGATAACTCTCTTTGAAGAAAATGTCTGAGTTGCCAAATGGCTAAGAATTTATCATATGATCTTCCAAATGTCAGGAGAGCAAAATCGAGGGCATCTTGTTTGTGCAACAAGTCTCAGAGAGGTAAGGTTGCAACTCCTCAACCACCTCGAAGGTGTTTTCTCATTTTTTATTTTAAGACGTGCTCCAAATGTCTGCATTTTTCTCAGGAAAAGTCATTTGTGGAGAAAATGCCTTTGACATTCCATATCCTAGTCCCCTTACATCATATCCACAGATCGTCACTGAGTCTCTGCCACTGCCGACCCCACTAGCACTCCTCATCTATTCTTATCTTTGAAAGCCCTAGAGGCAAAGGTATACTAAGGTCACCAGGTTTGTTCCACTGGAGGAAGTCTATACAAAGCTCAGCAAAAGACAGCCAGCCGAGTACTTCTCAGAAGAATTTTGCCACCTTGGATTGGAGTGCTGAACTCTTCTAAGAGGGTCACTTAGATCCTCATGCTGCCTAGCTGACAAACACACAGAAAAGAGCCCTCCTACCTGCAGAAGCTGCTGGTTCAGTTTCTGAATCTCTGATAAACTGAGCTCACTCAAAAGATCACACACTAAACCAGGCTGGGGCCTGGAGCTGTTGCTATTTTGAGGCATGGACATCGTGTTTTCTCTGTGGTTCCTGAAGACTTGGTTGTTGTAGCCAATGCCCAGGCCGTCATCATGACACTGATTCGGGTCATCGAAATTTGTCGGCAGAACCCCTAAGGAATCATAGGTGTTGATATACCCAGAGAGCACCCTGCGCAGCTCGCTTTTTTGTTCTCGCTCACTCTGGAGGGTTTGCAAGGCCTCCTCTAGATGATGATCAGAGATCTCCTTCTGTCGGGTTACTTCAGCCAGACGACTGTTTCTAAGCTCAATTTCTTCATCTCTTCTCTGAACTTCACGTCTTAAGCCTTCATACTCCACCTGAAATGACAGGAAAAGATCCTTTCCTAAACCAACTATTTACCCTGTGCAGCTCATGAGTTTTAAATTTACACTTCTTATTTATACTGGAAACTGCCTTGTTTAGAGCCATTCCCCAATAGGTAAGAACCAAAGGACAGGAACAGGCAGTTCTCAATGGAAGAAATCCAAGCTATCAACAATCATGTGACAAAATGCTCCAAATTACTAAAAGATTCAGAAATGCAAAGTAAAGCAACCCTGAGGTTCCATCTCATACCCTTCAGATTGGCAAGGATGTCAAAAAAGGGAAATTACAATTGTTGCATGAAAACAGGCACACTAACGCACTGTTGGTAGAGTTGTGAATTTTAGAAAGCATCTGGGACCATGCCCCCAAAGTCACTAAATTGTGAGTAAGACTCAGTGATGCTGCTATCGGGCCTAAGGCTCAAAGATCAAAGAATGAGGAGAACTCATATGTACAAATATTTTTATAGTAGCACTTTTTTATGGCAAAGAACTGAACATAAAGGGAATCAGTCCAGCCCTGCTCAGTCAATGCCAACCACTATGCTAAGCATCAGGGATTCAAGGAGGCAAAAAACAATCCAAGCTCTCAAGGAACTCAGTTTAATGTAAAGGTCATCATTTGGAGAACTGAACAAATTATGGTATATGGATGCAATGGAATATCATCATTGATATGATGATAAGTAAGAAATGATGAAACATGATGAAAAAGAAACCTTGTATGAATTGATGCAGTGAGGTAAACAGAGCCAGAAAAAAGTATATATAAGGTACAGGATGAGATAGATACATGTTGGGAGGTGGCCAATGTGAGAATTTGCTTTGTTTGACTGCATATTTGTTACTAGGGGGCCTGTTTTTATTTTCGTGGTGGGGAGGGGAGTAGCTGGAGGACAGAGGAGAGGATAGCAATAGGGTTTTTAGAAAGAAAAAAAAGAAGACCATCAAAGCTTTTTTTTAAATGCACAGAAGAGAACAGAAGGAAGGCCAGAAGGAAACGCAGACAAACAGGATAGCTTTGAAAGTTACAAGATGAATTTATCTTAGACTTAAAAGGAAAGGGAAACTGTAAGTAATAGTTGCAGTGTTATATTCTATATATAATATTCTTTTTCTATTCTACTTTGTATGTGGAAATGCTCATCTTCATCAGTGTTTAGGCTCAGCATTTAAAAAAATTTTTAAAGAATAAAATTACCTGGTTCTTACCCCTTCACTCCAGTCAGGTGTCCCTGGATCTGTCTGTCCCTAGAAGGACAGTCAGTCAAAGACCAATTCTGACTCTGGGCTGGAATTCCACAGAGAGTTCCTAGCTCCAAGTCTGTGGCCTGGTATCAAGCTCCATTCCCGCTGGTAGTACCTATTACCCAGACCCCTGCTTGAATGCAGAACCCTTGTTGCTCAGATTTCTTGCCTGGATCCCCTATTCCTGAGTCTCTTAACCTGTCTATTCCTGAAGACCACTATTTGGCTTCACCTGGAGAGCTGTATATCCAACAGCTGCATGGTTCTCTGTTCTAGATGACAGCTCTGGCCCACCTGACTTAAATCATTCTGGCTAGCTGAACACCTGGCTCCTGGTCAGCTTTTTTCTGTTGTCACCTATGACCTAGTGTAACAGTCTGAGAAAACTTCTCTAAGGGAATATTTAGTCAAGTACAATGAGCAGCATTGTGGAACTCAATAGGTCCAATTCAACAAGCACTCATTCATGAAGTGGGTCACGTACTATGCTAGGTTCTGGGACCACAAAAACAAAAAGTGGACCCAAAGAGTATAGCAAACATATAGCACTAGTAGAAAAGGCTAGAATTCCATCTCTAGGCTCAATATCAGGATTCCAGCTCATCAACAATGGCTCAGAGAAGAATGTGGTCATTCCTTGCTGTCCCTGGAGTATTATTGCCCCTATCATGATACCCTGCACATAATGGGCACTGAATTCAGTTAAGGCAGGAAAGGATTTTAATAAGAATTCTGGTATCTTGGGTGATACTTAAAAAAATATCC
This sequence comes from Gymnobelideus leadbeateri, assembly GCA_011680675.1. Lineage (NCBI taxonomy): Eukaryota > Metazoa > Chordata > Mammalia > Diprotodontia > Petauridae > Gymnobelideus > Gymnobelideus leadbeateri. The sequence continues at coordinate 30,847 of WOXC01000192.1, read as the reverse complement.
ATGACTTACTTGTTGGCCATGTTGGGGTGGAGGAGACCAAAGAGAAGAGGGGACTGTCTGGAAATTCTTTTTTTTTTATAAGCAATTGGGGTTAAGTAACTTGCTCAAGGTTACACAGCTAGTCTTTATTTATGTGTGGGTGCTCATTTTCTGAGGCCGGTTTCGATCCCGGGTCATCCCAACTCCGAGGCCGGCACTCTTACTCACTGCACCACCTAGCCGCCCCTGGAAATTCTTGATATAAAGGCATCAATGCAACTTTAATTTTAAAAAAATTTAAAAAGAAGGACTAAAGAGATCACTGGCTCTAAAAGGGTCTCTTGTGACCTGCCTACATACTCACATACACTCCCTTCCAAAAAAACACAAAATCATCACATCTGCTACAAAACCTGCCAAACACTCAGACTTTACACCTTACATTCACTGGGTGCTTGAAGAGTTCTCCAGTGAATGAGCTATCATTTTAAATGCCCCTCCCCCAAACATTAGGCATTTCCTTTTCAAAACTATATGAATCATTTCAGAGCCAGATAGATGAACAAAAGACAATCCAACCACTAGATGATCAAGAAATAATACGCACCCAAGGGTTTCTTGCGGAAGCTACTATCTCTGCCCGATCCTTGGGGCTCAAAAGCCCAGTTAGCAGGGCCATGGCCAGAAGCCCGTGCATGCCAGCCCAGTGATGTCAACCTTCAGAAGAACCTTACTACCAACAGGCTGGATGCCCTGCTATCAAAGATCTTAAAGTCCAAATTCTTTCTCAACAATCATTTCTAAGTAAGACTTCAAGTCAGAAGGCTGTTCTACAGTACACCCACTTCGTAGGGGTGAGGTGTCTAGGGCAGGTAAACAGTAGGCAACAAGGAGGGATCCTCTTTGTATACCATCTTCCATGGTAAGGAGGGATTTATTTTTCTGCTGTTAAGCCATGTTTTCCCTTGGTGCCTCTAAGCGTTCAAGGGAGAGCAATCCCCAAGGGCACAATTTTCAACTCTTCCATGAGACATAACTTCAGCTCTGCTCTAGTGACATGATGACTGGTCACTGCCCTCCTGATGGGTGACCTTGGTCCAGATGCCCATTGCTTGAGGGGCCCCAGCCATGTTCACTTTACGTCAGGCTGTGGAATGCTGCACTGCCTCAGCAATTCTGTCCTTTCTCAACCCCCTTGCATTGCTGTTCAGTCATTTCAGTTGCAGTCGACTCCTTGTGACCCCACTGGTCTTGCCAAAGATAATGGAGTAGTTTTTCATTCGCTTCTCCAGCTACTCTTACAGATGAGGAAACTGAGGCAAACAGGGTTAAGTGACTTGCCCAGGGTCATACCACTAGTAAGTATCTGAGGCCACATCTGAACTGAGGTCTTTCTGACTCCAGATCCCAGTGCTCTATCCACTGAACCACTTAGCTGCCCCCACCCACCTTCTACTTCCCCTTTGTTTTCTCTTCTCCAATTAGAATATAAGTGACTGTCTTCTTTCCCTGGATTTGTGCGCCTGGTGCTTATCATAGTGTTTGGCACATAGCAGACACTTATTAAATGTTTTATCTTCCTATCTGCCAGGGGTTTCAGGAAGCAAACAACAAGATGACCAAAGTCCATTTGCAATCTTCAGTAACTACAGTGGATGGAATCTGAGACTCACTTACCTGGGTCTCCTTCAAACAGGAAATCTGCTTCTGTAAGGAAAGATTCTCTTCTTTCAGTTCTGCAGTGTCTTGCAGCTGGCGTAATTCCTTCATCTTGTATTGTTTGACCTCATCTTTTAAGAGGGCTTTTTCAGTTTCTATACACCTGCACTCCTGGGGAGAAAAAAACTTTATCATGAAAAAGACAAATCTGATTTAACATTTCTTTTCTTCCTTCTTCAGGACAGCTTTGAGATACTTCCAAAGATATTAGATCTAAAAGCACAAAATGCAGAAACTTACCTATTAAAAAATGCTTAAGCTTTCTGGCGGCCATGGAAGAAGGCTATAAACATTACTCATTCACCAAACGTTTCTTCAAGGTCTAACACAAGGTATAACTTGTATATGGAGGTGGGGTGGGATGGTCAACCCTACTCTTTATCACCTTTTAAAGGAGGCCTTTCCCAGACCTCCCTCAGATGCTGGACCCTTTACTTCTAAGGTTACCTTCTATCTACTCTGTATGGATCTTGTATGTACGTATTTATTTATATGATTTCTCCCTGATGAGAATGTAAGCTCCTTGAGAGCAGGGACTGTTTTTGCCTTTCTTCATATCTCCACAAGCACAGGGCATTACACATCATAAGCAATTAATAAGTGTTATCAACTGGTTATCAGAACCATTTGACTTGACAGGGGTCTCATGTTCATTTTTGCCTTCTGACTTCTTAGGTCATTAAAATTCACAATGGCTCTGTACACACGTTTAGGTTCAAGGAGAATAGCTAGGGATTAGCTAATTCTCCTGCTTCAGGCACAGAATCCACTAGTAATAGGCACAAGCAAAGTCTTTTGTCACTGAATTTCAGTTTACATAAAACATTCACTGTTTCTTTAAATTTTCAGTTCCAAATTTTTTATTTCTCCTACCCTTCCCCCACCCATTGAGATATCAATATGATATCAATTATACAACCAAAGTTATGAAAACATATCTCCATATTGGCTGTGTCGTTAAAAAATGAAAGAGAAAAAGGGGAAGTAAAAAAGTAAGCTTCAATCTGCATTCTGAGTTCACCAATTCTCTCTCTGAAGGGGAATAGCATTTTTCATCATGGATCCTTTCAAGTAATCAGAGTAGCTAAGGCTTTCACAGTTGATCATCACTATACTATTTTTTTAAAGGACAAGTGTCTAGTTTAGCTTTGCAGCTCAAACAAGGTCTCTGAAAAATAAATGGCAGACTCTTGGCAAAGCCTGAACAGAGGCAGAAAGCCCGGGTCCCCCACATCTATTTCAGCAAATATGTAAAAGTTTAAAATAATGATCAGGAAATCCAATGAAAAACTACAGTAAGCAACTTCATCCACCCCCAGAATTGCACAAAAAGTCAGTCAGAATCCCACAGCAAGGAGAAATCGGGCCCCACCAGCAAAGCAAGATTCAGAATAGGAAATCAAAACAACAATCTTCCAGCTTAATCAGATACTGTAGCCTGCAAGGGGCTGTATCCTGAAGTAGTAAAAGTGGAAGGCTCCTCAGAAACAATCAGGAGAGGTAAGAAACAGTGGTCACAGCAGCAAGTACTCAGACAAGGACACCCAGAACCATGGAGCTCTGCAGTCTCTAGCAATCTGCCCTGAGATGCCACAGAGAGCCCCAAAGATTCACTCTCAACCACAAAGATCCAGGGAGCCTAACCCTGGAGATCAGCACACGAACCCAAATGATCCAAGTTAAGAAAGAGTAGGGTTGACCACTCCACCCAAAAGCACAGTGGAAGACAAAGTCAGATTCTAGCACAAAGGCAGAGCCACCACCAGTCCTCTTGATTTATGTCCTGCCACTGGACTCCCGATGATTCTGGAGGAGAGAGTGAGGCTGATGACTTTGCACAGCTCTGGCTCACTTAAATCCAATTCACTTGCAAGTCAAGACATCCCCTTCCTGATGTCACTGATCCTTTTCAAGAATGAAGAACAAACACCAACAACACAAAGCCCCAGTTCAAGAAGTAAAGCTGGAGAGATGAGTAAACCAAACAAGATACAGACAGCCATAAAAAAATTATAATACATTCAGAGATACCCAAAAATCTCTGTGGAGAGTATCTCCATAACTACAAGCCAAGACTCAAATGGACTTTCTACAAGGACTACATGAATATCTAGGGAAAAAATGAAGCAAGATAAAAAATGAAATAAAACTCTGGAGGAAAGAACTGACAGGAAAATAAATGAGCTGGGGGGAAAAGGGGCAAATCTTAATGAACTACTAGATTCCCTAAAAACTGGAATGGACAAAACAGAAACCAACAAATATCTCTCATATCAAAAACGAACTGATTTGGAAAGGAATTCAAGGAGAGATCACTTAAAAATAACTGAACTCTCTGAAAACTATGACTTAAAGTTTTAAATGGCCTGGAAATTATAATCCAAGAAATAATAAATGAAAATGGTCCAGATTTATTCAAACCAAAGGGTAAAGTGAAGATAAATAGATTCCACTCATCACCTCCTGAAAGAAATTTCAAAAGGAAAAGTCCCAGGAATGTCATAGCCGAAAACAAAGAAAAATTATTTCAGTAAGAGTTCAAGGATCAAGGAGTTCAAGTATCAGGAAACCAATTAGGATGACATAAGACCTGGCTGCTTATACTACAAATGAGATCTTGGAATACGATATTCCAAAAGGCAAAAACATGGGCTTATGACAAAGGACTACTTACACAGCAAAGCTGAGCAAAACTGTATAGGGAAAAAATGGATCTTTAATGGAGTAGAAGCCTTTCACGTATTTCTGATGAAGATTTCAGAGCCAAGTAGGAATTTTGAAATGCAAACACAAGAGTTCAGAGAAACCAAGGAAGGCAAATTTGTTTGAGCCATTGGGCTATATGATGACATTGTGTTAACATTCTAATAGGGAGAGAAGAACTATGTGTCCCTTTAGAATCTTGATGTTTTCAATGGGTAATAAGAAAAACTGAAGACACCCAAGGGTGGACTGATTCTGTGAAGGGGGTTATAAAAGGGAGTATTCAAGAAAAGTATACAAACATGGAGAAGAGTGTTGGGGGGTGGAGAGGGGAATGCAAGCATCAGATAAGACACACACACACACACACACAGACTATGGTGTATACATGTATCAAAAACAACAGGAAAATGGGCTAGGAAAGGGAAAGGAAGGATTAAGAGGGAGGAAAATAGCAGTAAAGAGAGAGTCACAGACAAAACTAATTTCCCAGTCCTGAAGAAGGGAAAGAAAAGCAAAGAACTTGTGCCCATTAGTTGCGGGATGGTTCAACAAACTGATGCAATTAATTAATGGACAATTATTCCAGGTTCACACTATACATATCTGTTGTTGCTGTTCACTCATTTTAGTCATGTACAACTCTTCATGACCCTGTTTTCTTGGCAAAGATACTGGGGTGGTTTTCCATTTCCTTCTTTGGCTCACTTTACAAGTGAGGAAACTAAGGTAAACAGGGTTAAGTAACTTGCCCAGAATCACACAACTAGTAAGTTTCTGTGGCCACATTTGAACTCAGATCTTCCTGACTCTAGGCCTGGCATTCTATCCATTGAATCACTTAGCTGCCCCAAAGATACTGGAGTGGTTTGTGATTTCCTTCTCCAACTCATTTAAGGGTGGCTAGGTGGTGCAGTGGAGAGAGTGCCAGGCCTGGAATCACAAAGGCTCATCTCTCTAAGTTCAAATCTGGACTCAAACCCTTACTAGCTGTGTGACTCTGAGCAAGTCATTTAGCCCTGTTTGTCTCAGGGTCTTCATCCATAAAATTCTTATCTACCACCCAATCAAAATCCTGGTAGCTGTTGCCTACAGATCCCCAGGTCATTCCCCTTCCTTTCTCAATGAGTTTGGTACCTGGCTCAATTCTTTCTTTCTCTACCACAACTTATACCCTAATACTAGGGGACTCCAACATACATACTGATTCTTCCTGAAACACTCCAACTGCCCAGCTCCTCAACATACTTAACTCCCATGAGCTACTGCTCCACCCCACCTCAGCCACACATAAAGATGGCCATACCCTTGATCTTGCCATCACCACCAAATGTACCACCTTCATGTTCAAGAATTCTGAAATCCACTTATCTGACTATAATCTATTGGCTTCCCACCTCTCTCTGCCTTTTCTTACCAAACCCTACTCTTCAAAGGCACTGTGACCTTCAATCCTCTCCCAGGTCATCTCTCCGGCACTAGCCACTCTCCTTTTCTCCCCATCTTGACTCCTTGGTGAACCAATTCAACTCTGTCCAACTCAACACTATCCTCCTTTCTTGAATCCCTAGGTCCCTTATCTTATCCCCAATTATGCCCAACCAAATCTCAACTTTGGATCACTCCCACCAGTTGTCTTTAGTTGTCTTTGCACCTACACATATGCTGCTGAAAGTGAAGGTGGAGAAAATTATGAAAGTGTTCTGACTGGGTCCACTGCCAATTTATGTTGCACAGCTTTAAGTGGGCCCTCACTGCTGCTAGGCAATCCTACCATACCTCCCTTAACAACTTACTCTCTCACTCTCCACAGAGGCTCTTCCAAAACGTTTCATTCCCTTCAAACCTCTTAGGGCTCCCTCTCCCTGCCCTCTCAGCTGAGAACCTTGGGTCATATTTTACAGAAAAAAAAAAACTGGGGCCATTCACCATGACCTCCCTCTTCTCCCCCCTTCATTTCCTATCACTCAAATGCCTTCTGACACTCCTCCTTCACTCCAGTGTCACAAGAAGAAGTGTGACATTACTCTTTACCAAGGCTTATCCCTCTACCTGCTCTGCCTCCAACAGATTACCCCCTCTGTCATTCCCACTCTCCCTTCATTTTTAATCTGTCCTCTCTATTGGCTCCCTCCCTACTATCTACAAACACGCCCACATCTCACTGATCTAGGGGAAAAAAACCTTCAATTGATCCTTCCATCCCTACTATCATCCTATATCTCTTTTGCCCTTTGTAGCTAAACTCAAAAAAGCTGTCTACACTAGGTACCTTCTACACTAGGTACACTTTCTCTCCTCTCACTCTCTTCTTAACCCCTTACAATCTGGCTTCCAAATTTATCATTCCACCAAAACTGCTCTCTCCAAAGTTACTAATGATCTCTTAGTCTTGAAATCCAATGGCTTTTTGTCAATCCTGATTCTCCTTCACCTGTCTGCAGCCTTTGACACTGCTGATCACTCTCACCTCCTTAATACTCCCTTCTCTCTAGGTTTTCAGGACACCACTTTCTCCTGGTTCTCCTGCCTATCTCATCACTACTTTTCTGCCTGGATCTTTTTTCCAGACCACTCCCTCTAATCATAGGTATCCCTCAGGATTCAGTCCTGGGCACTCTTCTCTTCTCCCTCTTTACTACTTCATTTGGTGATTTCATAGCTCCCGTGAATTTAATGACCATCTCTATACTGATGATTCTCACATCTACCTTTCCTTCCCTAAATTCTCTGCTGACCTGCAGTCTCACATCTCCAGCTGCCTTTCAGACATCTCCAACTGGATATCCAATAGACATCTTAAACTCAATGTGTCCAAAATGTAATTCATTATCTTTCCCCATGAAGCTTCCCCCTTCCTACCTTCCCTATTACTGTAGATGGCAACACCATCCTCCCAGTCCCTGAAGCTCACAGTCTAGGAATCCTCCAGGATTCCTTACTATCTCTCCCCCTGCCCCAGATCCAAGCTATGGCCAAGGCCTATCCATTTTACCTTTGCAACATCTTTCAAATACACTCCCTTCTCTCCTCTGAAACTGCCCCCAACCTGATGCAGGCCCTCATTTCCTCATGCCTGGACTATTGCAATAGCCTGTGGGTGGATCTGCCTGCCTCAAGTCAATCTCCACTCCAGCCCATCCTCCATTACGCCACTAAAGGGATTTTCTTAAAGTCCAAGTCCAACATGTCACTTCCTCCCCCACTCAAGTCCAGTGGTTCCCTATCACCTCTAGAGTCAAATACAAATACAATTCTGTTGGGCATTCAAAGCCCTTTATAACCCAGCCCCCTCCTACCTTTCCAGTCTTCTTACACATTACTCCACAACACATACTCTGGCCTCCTGGCTACTTAAAGAACTATACATTTCATCTCTCACCTCCAGACATTGTCTCCAACTGTTCTGCGTGCCTGGAATGTTTCCCCCTATATCTCTATCTACTGGCTTCCCTGGTGTCTTTTAAGTCCCAAATAAAATCCCACTTTCTACAGGAAGCCTTGTTCAGCTCCTTCATTCCAGTGTCTTCCCTCTATTAATTATTTCCTATTTATCCCATACATAGCTTGCTTTGTTAGGTTTCCAAGTTGTCTTCCCTACGAGCTTGGAAGCCCCTTCAGGACAAGCACTATAGTTTTCTTTTTCTTTTTTTGTATCCTCAGTGCTTTGCACAGTACCTAGCACATAGTAGGTGCTTAATTTTGAATTGTATCACAAGACATTATGAGATCATTGTACCATACTATACTTGACCATAAGAAATTATGAGATTATTTCACAGAATTTTAGGAAGTAGGAACCAATGCAAAATACACTGTGGGGAGCCAGGAAAACAATCTATACACAAGACAACAACACTGTAAAGAAAAACAACTATGAAAGACTTGAGAAATATGATGATCAACAATTTCTCTAGAGGACCTATGATGCGTGTTACCCACCACCTGACAGAAAAGTAATGCACCCAAGGTACAGAAAGGGATAGACATTTTGGACATGATCATTGCATAGATGTGTCTTTCTTGACTTTCCTTATTTGTTAAAAGGTTTTTTTTTCCCATTCTTAATTCAGAGGGTATTAGGGGGAAGGGGATGGAATTAGGAATAAAAATGCCAAAAACATAACAATCAGAGTGCCACTGAACACTTAAAAAGGGAAGAGAACAGAAGGAAGCAGACAAGAGGGGCAGTTTTGAAAGTAACATTTTTTCTGTTCAGTTGTTCTGCGACCCCCATTTGGGGTTTTCTGCTCATTTCACTTTTCATTATTCCATGCAAGTCTTTTCATGTTTTTCTAACACCAACCTGCTTGTCACTTCTTACAGCACAGCCGTATGTCATCACCATCATATGCCACAATTTATCCAGCCATTCCCCCAACTGATGGGCATCCCCTCGATTTCCAACTCTTTGCCAGCAAAAAGAAAGTTGCTATAAATATTTTTGAACATATAGATGCTTTTCTTTTTTCCCTGGGAAACAGATCTAATAGTATATTGCTCCGTCAAAAGAGCACACAGTTTTATCATTCTTTGGGCATAATTCTCCATTGCTTTCCAAAACGGCTAGATCAGTTCACAATTCCACCAACACAGTGTATGTGTCCCAATTTTTCCATATCCCCTCTAACATGTTATTTTCTTCTCCCTTCATTTTAGCCAACCTGATGGGTGTTAGATGATACCACAGAGTTATTTCAATTTGAATTTCTCTAATCAATAATGATTTAGAGCACTTTTTCATATAACTATATACATAGCTTTGATTTCATCTTCCAAAAACTGCCTTTACATATCCTTTGACCATTTATCAAATGAGGAATGATTCGTATTCTTATAAATTTGACTTAGTTCTCTATATAGTAGAGGTTAGGCCTTTATCAGAAAAACCAGTTATAAAAATGTTCTCCCAATTTTCTGTTTTCCTTCTAATATTGGTTACATTGGCTTTATTTGTGCAACCCCTTTTTAATTTAATGTACTCAAAATTATCCATTTTATATCTCATAATGTTCTCTATCTCTTGCTTATTCATAAATTCTTCTCTTATCCATAAATCTGATAGGTAAAATGTTCCTTACTCCTCTACTTTACTTATGCTATCTCCCTTTATGTCTAGGTCATGTATACGCTTTACCTTATCTTGGCAAATGATGTAAGATATTAGTCTATACCTAGTTCTGCCAGACTCCTTTCCAGCTTTCCCAGAAATTTTTACCAAATAGTGAATTCTTATCCCAAAAGCTTAGACCATTGTATTTATCAAACACAACGTTACTACAATTATTACTGTGTAATGTATACTTAATCTATTCCACTGATCCACCATTCTATTTCTTTTTGTTTCTTTGTTTTTGGAGGGGGAGGGGAGGGCATTTGGGGTCAAGTGACTTGCCCAAGGTCACATGGCTAGTTTCGTGTGGGGGGGGGGGGTGTATGAGAAGTGACTGAGGCCATATCTGAACCCAGGTCCTCCTGACTCCAGGGCAGGTGCTCTACTCACTGCCCCACCTAGCCGCCCCATGCCATTCTATTTCTTAACCTGTATCAGATAGGTTTGATTAATTTTTTTAATTTTTTATTATATTTTATTATATTTGACTATTGATAATTACCAACTTATAATGGTTTAAGATCTGGTATTGTTAGACCTCTTTGTTTACATTTTTTCCATTAATTACTTTGATATTCTTGCCTTTTTGTTCTCCCAAATGAATTTTATCATTTTTATAGCTTAATGTAATAATTTTTGGAAGTTTAACTGGGATGGCACTGAATAACTAGATTAGTTTAGGTAGAATTATAATTTGTATTATGTTGGCTCAGCCCACCCATGCTGCCTTACTCTTTAAAGGAGGTGGTGAGAGAGAAGGCACATTGAGGACTAGTGACCTTTGCTTGATGCAATTTTATCCCCCTTATCTATTGACCATCACAAGTTTTTATACTTTCTTTCCTTTTGCCTTTTGACACACTCCGCTCACAATACTACTCTCTGAGTCTGAAGTTTGTTTTCCTTATGACTAATCCATACTGCAATCCATCCACTTTCTCAGTCCCACCCCAACCCTACTCCCACTTATCCTCTATTTGCCTATTGAGTTAAATGTTTGTGTGTTTGTTAGAGAACAGGTCTCCCTATCTCACCCAAACTGGAAATACAGCAGCCACTCACAGACCCAATCCCACTACTGACTGGCAGAGGAGTTTTGTGCTGGCTCACCCCTCTTTAGGCAGCCCAGTAGCCCTCCACTCCCTGGGACTCACCATGTTGGTGTTGCATTTACTGCAGACATCAGATGGGCTTTAGCTCCACTGCAGTTCAAATTTCTCAAGCTCAAACGATCCACTGGCCTCAGCTTCCCTAGTTAGAAGGTGTTACAGGAGTGGTCCACCACACTCAAGTCTTAAATACCAAATCCTGTGTGCATGTGTGTCTGTCTGTGTCTGTCTGTGTTTGTGTATGTCTGTGTTTTCATTCTACCATCCTCAGATTGGTTCAGATGAAAATAAACTTTAACTAATACTCCCTCTACCCCTTCCTCATTTTTACAGTCATATGCACATTGATTAACGTGAGGCAGTAAATTCTCCTACCCTTCCTCCTTAGTATACTCCTTTTCCCCTCCATTTTCTTTCTTTACGATCAACACATAAAAAAGAAAAAGAAAAAGAAAATTGTCATAAAGAAATATGAGTAGTTCAGCAAAACAAGTTCCCACACTGGCCATGTCTAAAACTGTCTCACTTTAATTCCATCACCCCCTTGGCAGCAGCTGGGTCGTATGATTTACCTTCAGGCTTCCGGATCCATGGTTTATCTCTGTATTGATCATAAGTCTAAAGTCTTTTGAAGTTGCTGTATTTTTGATAATGCTGTTGTCAATGCATAAATTATTCTCCTAGTTCTGCTGATTTCACCCTCCATCAGTTCACAGAGGTCCTCTCAGTTTCCTCTGAAATGTCCACTTTATCATTTCTTATGGCACAGTAATGTTTCATTACATTCATATATTATCATTTGTTCAACCACATCCCAATACACACCCCCTTAGATTCCAAGTTTTGGCTACTTTGAAATAAGCTTTCCTAAACTGTTTTCTGTTGGGGTTTTTTTTTATTTTTTTAACATATGGATCTTTTTCTCTTTCTCTGACATTCCTGGATATAAAATGTATAACTGGGTCAAAAGGCAAGCATCACTTAGAGTGACTTTTGGAACATAGCTTCAAATAGCTTTCCAGAATGGCTGGAGGAGTCGGGAATCTTACCAACAGCACACAAGTGTACCTGTTTTCCCTCAGTCCTTCCAACATTTGTCCTTTACCTTTCTGTCATCTTTGCCAACCTGATGAGAGTGAAGTAGAACTTCTGATGTGCTTTACTCTAATTATTAGTTATTTGAAGCATTTTTCATATGGTTGGTGATACCTTGTATTTCTTCCTTTGAAAACTTGTTGGCTCCTATTCTGTGACCATTTACCTATATTTTTCATTTTTATACCAATTATTTGTTTTTTTCCACTTACTGAAAAAATCAGACTAGTTGTTTATTTTATTAGATTAAAAAAAAACCACTCCAAATTTATTAACTAATTCAGTGGTCTTTTTGCTTTCCATTTTATTAATCTATTCTTTAATTTTCAAAATTTCTACTTTGTTGCTTAGTTGGGGGTCAAGCTGTATTTTTCTTTGAGGCTTTTGCTTACATATGTTGTAGTGTTCTTCTCTTGGTCTGAGTTGGTGTTTTGGGTGGCTCTGGCTCTATAACAGCTTTTTATAAGTGAGAGTTTTTATTTGTTTACTCATTCCAGCCTTACTTCCTAAATTAGGACTTTGTATAAGGTGCCAGGCTCTACACAGTTCTGGAGGGAGGATTAGGGACCTTGTTTGTATTCTCTGGGGTCCTGAAACTGGCTCTCCAGGTACTGAATGCTGTATTTTTCCTTTTTATTTTTTTGGAGGGGGTGAAGGTAGGGCAATTGGGGTTAAGCGACTTGCCCAAGGTCACATGGCTAGTTTTGTGTTAAGTGTCTGAGGCCCAAATGCTGTATTTTTCAAGGATGCTAAAAGCAACTCAGACCAGGAAATTGCCAACTCTCAGTTCTCCCCACATGTTCTCCTCTGAGCAACACAACTGCAGGCTTGCCTCTGGCTGAAGCTCCAGTAGACAGCTGCTAGCCCCAGTCCATCAGCTAGCTGGAAGAATGTGCAGATTCTGAGCAATAAAACTGCAGCTCGTTCCTGCTCTCTCTTCACCATTCTAAAACTAAGCCAGCAGAGGAGTTGTGTGCAAACACAAGATTTCAAATATAATTCAACTTTTTCTTGAGAAGAACAACTTTTTTGTATGGTATTTGATAAATCTCTATGGACTGTTTTCATGACACCCCTATGAGGAGGCACTGTTACCCCTATTTAACAAGTTGGGGAACTGAGGCATAGAGGACCTTAAGTAACTTGGCCAGAGTCACACAGTTCAAAGCCAGAATGCTATCCCAGGTCTCCCCTGACTCCCAAAGCCATTGTTCTTTTTCTTAAGGACCAATTATCATTCCAGGCTGTGATGTAGGATGCACTCAAAGGCCATTGTGGTATAGAGGGTCATTTGTTTCTTGATTAAAAAGGGCTTTTGGAGGGACCTTTTTTTTGGTTCTTGTGTCTTTTGGCGGGTTTATTTTTCTGTCTCCTTCCTGTTCTCATAAAGCTGATAAGATTTTATTTAAAATTACCATTACTAGATTTTCCAAGAGTGCCTCTTCATGTATATAAACGTGTTTTAGGACATGACCTAAATGACATCTATTTTGGTTGTTCTATACTTTCTTTTTCTCGGTGAGGATCTGGGGAGCTAAAGGTTATTGACTAAGCAAGCAAGGTACTTCATAATGGGACCCTCAATGGAAACATCTTGGAAATGTATAAGATATCCCCCACACAAGCTTGGAGTGGGGCCCATACACCCAGGGGACCAAGGGACATTACGGACACACACCTTTCTCAGCTCCTGGATTATGGAAGAAAGGCGATCATTTTCTGCAGATGTATTAGTCACAAGAAATCTCATTTGTTTAATGTCATTCTGCAATTCTTCAATTCTCTCCATCAGCTTTGCCTCCTTGGAAGCAGTTTCTAGCAGTAAGCATTCTTCTCTGTTCTCTCCATCAAATGTGGCCCGCTTATGGTTGCTATGACATTCTGCTAATGCCTAGAACGGACAAAGACAACAGCCATTTTGGAGGCAGACTAGAGATGGGATTTACAACTAAGATACTATAGCATAGAACATACCAGTATTCAATCGTAACCCAGAGGGATGACTTTTTCCAATGACCGAAATACTTTTGCTGGACAAGTCAGCAAGTAGTTCTTGAACACCTATGATGTGTCTGATACTAGAAGGAGAGCCAAAACCCAGCACAATGTTATGGAATTCTAAGGGACTGTCTCTGCCCTTGAGGAGCTTATAATTTAGTTGATAAAAATAAAAATCTTAACCTCTCTCTCCCTTAAAGAATACCCTTACATATAACTTGAACATATTTAAAGAATTCGGCAAAGAGAATTAATCAAAGAAAGCTGGGTTGGGCTTTTTTGGGGGGTGGGGGCTCGAGGGGGATGATCTGTTTTTCAATTTTCCCTAAAAGGAAGGAGTATAGACAGAGCTAGCCTTGTCAGCTCTCAGTAAGGAACCTCCCAGGGGCCACTGATGGCTCTGAGTTCCTGTTAACATTCTGTTTACCTCTTTCAGTTGATGTACTTCCAACCTATGGGACTCTAGCTCTGTTTCCAAGTCCCCATATTTCTGTTTCAAGTCGGCATTTTCCTCGAGCACTGCCAGGCCGTATGTCGCAGCCTGCACTTTCTCCTGGGTTGTCTCCTGCAGCTCGCTGGATAACCGTTCCACTTCTGCTCTTAGAAGTGCCAAGATCCTTTCTTGTTCCATAGGGGATAAACTGGGCCCCTGCCTGCCAAGCACAAGCCAAGAATCAGTTTGCTGTCACAGGAGAAGCCCTTAAGGAAAAGCAAGATTTCCTGAGTACACTGTGAAACAAACACAAGATTCATATGGAAAGAAACCCAAACATACAGCTTGGTATTGGGAGGTGGGGCAAAAGGACAAGGCAAATTCTAGTGCAGTTAAAAAAAAAAAGACTGAGGGTGAGGATGCATAAGAAGAGCCCAGGAAAATAGGGAGAGTTCAAGGGACAAAGCAGTCCAGTGAGAAGATTTGACAATGCAGGTTTGGGGTTTGGAGGGTGTTTTTTGCTTTTTGGAGGGGGGCAGGCAGGGCAATTTGGGGTTCAGTGACTTGCCCAAGGTCACACAGTTAGTTAAATAGCAAGTGTATGAGGCCAAATTTGAACTCAGGTCCTCCTGACTCCAGGGCTGGTGCTCTATTCACTGTGCCACCTAGCTGCCCCTGACAATGTAGTTTTAAGACAAAAAAGCTAGCCACTCAAAACATCTCCAGCATTTCCAACATAAATAAATAATGGGGGGGGGGGACAGTGGAGGAAAGAGAGAAAATGGTTATTCATAAGCAGATACTACAAGAAAACAAAATGTTTCCTACTCATTCTATAATGGGTCACAGAATTGGGGTGGGAGAGTCACTGGCATAAGAGGGGAAAAATCACTGCCATAATACAAGCTCTTAATAAATTTCTATTGATGGAGACAGCTAGGTGGTGCAGTGAATAAATACCCTGCCTTACCCACTCAAAAAAAACAAAAAAAGCAAAAAAGTAAATAAAAATAAATGTTTGTTGATGGATAAAAGAAAGCAACTTAAGATTTTAAAAAACTTTTTAATCATCCATGTTTTAAACTGGTAAAGGGAAATGTGAAATTATTTTTAAAATAATGTATGGGTACAAGTTGAATAGAAGTGAAGTACTAGGTGTCCTAAACATCTTAGTGCAGAGTTTGGTTGTTGTTCAGTCATTTTCCAGTCATTTCTGACTCTTCATGACCCCATTTGGGGTTTTCTTGGCAAAGATACTAGAGTGGTTTTCCACTTCCTTCTCCAATTCATTTTACAGATGAGGAAACTGAGGCCTACAGGGTTAAGTGACTTGTCCAGGGTCACACAGCTAGTAAGTGACTGAGGCCATATTTGAACTCAGATCCTCCAGACTTTAGGCCCTGCAATGCAGTGTCACCTAGTGCAGTTTTAAGCTTTAATAACTTCAGAAGTTGAAATGAGACCAAAAAAGTTTTAATCATTTTAAAATTTAATTTGATTTAAAATGTATTTAGTTTTGAGAATTTTGAATAATGAATTTATCATTAAAAATTAAATTAATATTTTGCTTCAGTCCCTCTGAAGAGGACAATGAAGAAAAAAGTCAACTGTATTCTCTGGCTAGCTGAACAGCAATAAAGAGAAAATCACTTCCCATTATAAAAAATGGGTTCCCTAACAGAAATTTAATAATTGAATGAAAACATTAAGAGGAAACTGGCTCAATTCATGATGAGCCTAGATCTAAGGGACATCAAGTGCATGAAAAGACTATGGCTGAAAGGGAGAGGGCATTTGGACTGAGTCCCTCCAAAATCAGTACAGTGTGTATTTGCTGAATTGAGCATTCCCGAGGCCACAATGTACCGAATTCCAGTAGCCAAGGTTACAGATGTTGAAATGTTCCTGGGAGAAGATTTCTAGGCAAGGTTAGACTTCTGTCAATTGATGGTGTCAAAAATGGAAAATTCCAATGGAGGACATGACAAGGTGATTTTTTCTGCTGAGGAAGTTGTCCATATAAGTGGCAATGTTAACCATCATAACTGCAACATTTGGGGCCCAGAAAAGTCTCAAGGAGTCTAGTAACAAGAAAGACTCCCCAAAGTTCATATTTGGTGCACCTTGCCTTTTTTTGAAGGCTCTACATGTAGTCAACAATGAATCTTACTTGGCAGTGCTTCCAAATTTTTTTCTTTGTGAGGGAACACTTTCTGGATGACAGCATCTCCAACCAGTGGAGGTATAGAGGGTGCCACCCTGCCAGGCCAACTTGGCCACCTGATTTGTCTCTATTACACTTTTTTTCAGTGTGGCCAGAGTCATGTCAAAATTCCCTATATATCAAAAACTTGTTCATTGGATGACTTTAAGAGTAACATTACAAATGCAATCCTTTGAATGAAGAAAATTTTCACAAAACACAAAAATCATCTAGAACAAGACATAACACAAAATGGTAGTTATGTTGAATTTTATTAAGAAATGCCAATATTTTAAACACTTAACCTTTCAAATGTTTTTTGTTAAGTCTATGGCACTTATACTTCTGAAGTTATTAAATCATGGCTCAATATCTCTCAGATCTAGGCTTGTCATGAATCAAACCAGTCCTTCAATTTTTGATCCAATTGTTAAATTTTGGGGAGAGGGGGCTCCTTTTTTAAAATTAAATTATTAAACTTCCAATTTTTTTCATAATTTTGTAGCATTTCTACTTCTGAAGTTACTAAAGCTTAAACCTGCACCAAGACTTTTAGCATAAGGCATCTTGGTTCTGCTTTCTTCATTTTTTTTGCTGCTGGCTTTTATTTTTGTTAAAGAAAATAATCCCATTTCTTCCAATGCAAGAAACCTGAGTTTTTGCAGAGGAATTGTCTGGGTTTTTTTTTCCTAAAAATAAGCATCAAAAAATGCTGTTTATTCCTTTTAAGCATTTTCTGGAACAGAGAAAGTTCACAATAGGGAACGATACACAAGAAGCCCCCTTACCACTACATAATAGTGTCAGACAATAAGGATTTATTACATAAAGTGGTGATGCTAACGGCCAAGCACAGAGGCATCCCCCAGAATGACCATAAAGGGATACTTTCTGAATCATAAACATTCCCATTCACACCATTACCAATTGAGCCCACTTCTATCATTATTCCCCTCTGCGATCCCCACCTCCCAGGGAGACTGCCTAACACAGGTCCACTTCCAAGAGGGTAGTGAGGAAGATGCTGCCACTTTCCCATGCCATCTCCTACCCTATATGGGGTCAGGGTTGCTGCCCACTCTCCACCCCAGTGGGGCACTGCCCCAGGACCATCTTCAGCACTGTTCTGCCCTTAAGACCTCTTCCACCTTCTCATTCCAAATAACTACAAAATGCATAAAATATCTGGGGATCGACCTCTCAAAGCAAACCAAAGACATACAGATTCAATTGCAAGTCCTTAAAGAAATAAAGGACAACCTAAATAGCTGGAAGACTATTCAGTGCTCATGGCTAGATCATGCTAATATGATAAAAATGACAAAACTATCAAAATAATGCTTTAATACCATAACAAATTTCCAAGGTTATACTTTACACAGTTTGATTAAAAAAATTAACTTGGAAAAACAAAAGATCCAGACTACCAAGGCAAATGATGAAAAGAAAGACAAAAGGGAAATAGCACTTCCAGACCTCAGGCTATATTTTAAAACAGCTCTCATCAAAATCATCTGGTGTTGGTTTAAGAAAATGGAGATATAGATCAATGGAACAGACTAGACAAGAGAGCATCAGAAATAATGAAACTCAATAATCCAGTGTTTGAAATTGTAGAAAATATTAATTACCTAGGAAAAAAATCCCTTATCTGATTAAAAATTGATGGGGAGGGGCGGCTAGGTGTCTCAGTGAGTAGAGTGCCGGCCCCGGAGCCAGAAGGACCTGAGTTCGGTTCCGGCCTCAGCCACTTAACACACATAAACAAAAAAAACCTAGCCGTGTAACCTTGGGCAAGTTACTTAACCCCAATTGCCATCCAAAAAAAAAAATTGATGGGGAACCTGAAAAGTGATCTGGCAAAAATTAGGCTTAGCACAGTACAATATACTCTGTTCCCTAAGACCTTCTAAATGGATGTGACTTTAATATTAAAGATGATACCATAAAAAATTAGAAGAGAAACAGATCATGTATCTCTCACAGGTATGGGTAAAAGATATATTCTTTTTTGTTGGTTGGTTTGGGGGTTGGTTTTTGGTTTTTGGGTTTTTGGGTTTTTTTTTTTTTTGGAGGGGGAAAGGTAAGGCAGTTGGAGTTAAGTGATTTGCCCAAGGTCACACAGCTAGTAAGTGTGTCAAGTGTCTGAGGCCACATTTGAACTCAGGTTCTCCTGACTCCAGGGCAGGTGCTCTATTCACAGCAGTGCCACCTAGCTGGCCCCAAGAGATATACTCTTAACCACACAAGAGATAGAGGCAATTACAAAGATAAAATAGATAAGTTTGATTACTTGAAACTGAAAAGGGTCTGCACAGACACCACTAATTTGTTTAGGATAAGAAGGCAAGTGGTTGAATAGGGAAAAAAACCTTTGTATCAAATTTCTCTGATAAGAGTTTGGTATGTAAAATAGATAACTGTGTGTGTGTGTGTGTGTGTGTGTGTGTGTGTGTGTGTGTGTGTGTGTAGCTGAATAATGTTAAGGGGTCCCCTGTGTGTGTGTGTGTGTAGCTGAATAATGTTAAGGGGTCCCCTGTATGTGTGTGTGTAGCTGAATAATGTTAAGGGGTCCCCTGTGTGTGTGTAGCTGAATAATGTTAAGGGGTCCCCTGTGTGTGTGTAGCTGAATAATGTTAAGGGGTCCCCTGAACTTGTCTTTTGGAGTTGCCATATTTTCCAGAAACACTAGATCCTGAGTATGTAGGAGGCCCTGAATGTGTCAAGAATGAAGCCCCCTCCAGCTGACAAAATTTGTTGTTTGCATCCCAAACTGGTCTCCCTATGTGTCCTTGGGAGTCAAAACAGGTACCAGTCAGTCTGCATTAAATTGGGAAATTGCTTGTGCAGCTGGGACCCTTGGAGATAAAGCAAACCATCTTCATGGTCTAGCAGTTCCCAAGGGAAAAGAATTCCCTTTTTGCCATTGTCTGGCTCCTCCCCTCCAGAATGGGTTTTGTCCTCTTCCCACCTCTACTGCTCTCTCCCTCCTCCCAAGCCACTCTCCTTTAAGTAGAGATTCCTTTGTCCTACTGTTAGAAAATGACAAACTTCTATATGGATTATGAACTCTTTGGCTTCCACATACATGTTCATTTATCTTATAACAAACCAAGCTTTCATGTAAGTTTGGTGACGTATTTCCCTGTTATATCTATCTCTCTGTCTGTCTGTCTAGCTCTGTATGTGTGTGGGTATACAGACAGACAGAGACAGAGAGAGAGCCATTTGCCATTCACCAATAGACAAATGGTCAAAGGATATTCAGTGATCAAAAGAAGAATTGTAAAGTATTCACAACCACATGAAAAAGGCACCAAATTGGGGTGGCTAGGTGGATCAGTGAGTAAGAGTGCCAGCCCGGAGTCTGGAGGACTCGAGATCGGTCCTGGACTCAGAAAATGAGCACCCACACATAAATAATGACTGCCCTTGTAACCTTGAGCAAGTTACTTAACCCCAATTGCTTTAAAAAAAAAAACACAACACCAAATCACTAATAACAAAAAAATGCAAATCAGAACAATCCTGAGGTTTGACTTCAGACCCTGCAAATTGACAAAAAAGACAAAAAACAGCAACACACCAATACATTTTAGGTGGAACTGTGAACTGGCCTAACCATTTGGAAAGCAAATTGAATTGTGTAAATAACGTGATAAAAATGCCCATACTCTTTAAAACAAAGACCCCATTACTGGGCTTAGACCCCAAGGAAGCCATCAATAAAGGTGTCACTACAGTAGATAGAGCTCCTAGAGTCTGGAAAACTCATCTTCCTGAATTCAAATCCGGCCTCAGACATTTACAACTGTGTGACCCTGAACAAGTCACTTCACCCTATTGGCCTCAGTTTCCTCATTTGTAAAATGAGCTGGAGAGGGAAATGACAAACTACTCCAGTATCCCTGCCAGGAAAACCCAAATGGGGTCACAAAGAGTTGAACACGACTCAACAACAACAACAACAACAACAACAAAGCCATCGAGAAGAAAAAAAGTCCCCGGATACTTCAAAATACTTACAACAGCTAAGAACTGGAAACAAATTGCAGATGCTTAACAACTGGGCAATGGCTAAACAAAGTGTGTTACGTGAATGTCATGGAACATTTCTGTGCTGTAAGAAATGACGGGTGTGATGAGTACAGAGAAGCATGGAAAAAGCTTTTGTGAACTGCCATAGAAGAGCCAAGAAAAAATATCCACAGGAAATATAAAAATAGAAATGGAAAGAGCGAGGGCACATCAAAAAATCGAAAGTAAACAACAAAATCAAAACGGTCAAGTCAAAGCGGCCTCCATACACAGATAGGAGAAGACACCCCCAACCTTCCCCCTTTGTGGAGGGAGGAGATCCACAGGTCTTACATATCGAACAGATTTTTGAACTTTCTCCATGTACCAATCACTTAATCCTGCTGACTTTTTTTTTTTACTCCTTTCTAAAAAAAAAAAACAAAAACAAAAACAAAAAAACACCATTTGTCATTCGGGATGCCTCTTGGGGAGGGGGAGGGAAAGGGAAGAAATCCATGGGATACTATGGTGATGTAACAAACAAAGCATATCAAGAAAACGTTATTTTTTAAGCCGAAAAGAAGAACCCAGGGATGATGAATTCAGACTTGTCCATTAGAAAAATCAGAGTGGCAGTTAGGTGGTGGATGGATTGGAGAGGAGAAAGATGAGGCAGGGATACCAAAAGGTTATTGGGCTAGCCCAGATAAGAGGTAACAGGCTTGAACTTGGGTGGGTAGCTGTCTGAGGAGCAAGGAGATGAATGTAGAAAGGTAGAAAGCATAGGATTTAGCCACTGAAAGGATATAAAAGGTGAAAAAACGAGGAATTGAGGCTCTGAACCAGGGAAATTAGAAAAATGGTGATGTCCTTGACATAAACAGGGCTGGGGAGATAGTATGGTCTCTTATTATTTTACATTATATATATATATGTTTTTTAAACATATTATTATATATTTATTTTATATATTATATATTTATATTTAGTTTAGGATGTCTGTGAGATATCGGGTCAGAAATGTCCACTAGGCAGCTGGTGATATGGGACTGGAGACAGAGACCTGAGAGCCATCTGTCTAGAGAAAATGAAACCCATGGGGCCTGCTGAGGTCACTGTGAATAGAAAGGGAACAGTAGGGGACAGACAAGGACAGGGTGAGGAGCCTGCAAAGGAGAACGGGGAGCAGTCAGCCAGGTTACCAGTGCTTCCACAGTTCACAGCAGCTCTTCCAAACCTTTTCATCCCTCCATAAACCTCCCACAGCTTGACCTCCCCCACACCCGCTCAGCCGAGACCTTGGCCTCATATTTGACATACAGAATTGAGGCCATTTGCTGTGAACTTCCTGTTCTCCCACTCTTTCTCATCTGCTGACACTTAAATTCTTTCTGCCATTCACCCCTCTTTCACACCAGTCTCATGTGAAAAGGTGTGGCCTTACCCCTTACCAAGGCTACTTGTTCAAGTGATCCCATTCCATCTTGCCTCATCCAACAGATTGCCCCGGCTGGCATCCCCACTCTCCCACTTATTTTCAATCTTTCCCTCTCTACTAGTTCCTTCCCTGCGGCCTACAAATATGCCCACATCTCCCCCATCCTGAAAAACCAAACACCTCACTTGATCCTTCCATTCCCTATTTCTCTTCTGCCCTTTGTGGCTAAACACCTTAAAAAGGCATCTATGATAAATGTCTTCACTATCACTTTTTAACCCCTTCTGACTTCATCATTCCACTGAGATTGCTCTCTCCAACAATCTCTTCATTGCCTAATCCAATGCAATTGGCCTTTTCTCAGTCTTCATTCTCCTTGACCTCTCTGCATCCTTTGGCACTATTGGTCACTCTTTTCTCCTCGATGTCCTCTTCTCTCTAGGCTTTTGGGCCACCACTCTCTCTTGCTTCTCCTTATCAGGCTGCTCCTTCTTCCTTTCCTTTACTGGACCCTGTTTTCTTCGAACCATAGGTGTGTCACAGGGTTCAGTGCTGGGCTGTCTTCTCTTCTCCCTCTCTACTACTTCACTCGGTGACCAATCAGTCTACGGCACTTCAATAAACACTTCCCATCAGTCTCCTCTGGATTTAAGTATCATCTCTATGCCAATGAATCTCAAATCTACCTATCCTGCCCTAAACCCTCTGCAGACTTGCAATCTTGAATTTCCAAATGCCAGGTAGACATCTTAAACTCAACAACATTCAAAACCGAATCATTACCTTTCCCCCAAAATCCTCCCCTTAATTACCATCCCTACCTGGAGGATTCCTAAAATCTACCTATCTTGCCATAATCCCTTCGATGACCTCCGATCTTGACATTCCAAATGCCAAGTAGACATCTTAAACTCAACATATTCAAATTTACCCAAAACCCTCCCCTTAATTGTCATCTCTACTGATGAGTCTCAAATCTATCTGTCCAACCCTAATCCCTTTGCTGACTTCCCAATCTCGAATTTCCAATTGCCTGGTAGACATCTTAAACTCTTAAATAATAAGTTGAATTTAACATATTCGAAACGGAATCATTAGCCTTCCCCCTAAACCCTCCCCACTCCTCCCTTCCCTATTACTGTAGAGGGCAGCAGCATCTTCCCAGTCTTTCAGGCTGAAACCTAGGAGTCATCCTCCATTCCTCACTATCTCTCACCCCTCCCATATCTAGTCTGTTGCCAAGGACTGTCGATTTTACCCTAGCAACAGCTCTCTTCTCTGCTCTGATACTGCCACCACCCTGGTGCAGGGCCTCATTATGTATTGCAATAGACTGCTGGTGTGTCTGCTGCCCCCACTGCAATCCCTTTTCTGTTCAGCCACTGAACAGATTTTCTTATAGCGCAGGTCTGACCATATCACCCTCTATTACTCAAATTCTAGAAGCTTCCAAAAGCCTCCAGGATCAAATACAAAATGCTCTTTTTGGCGTTCAAAGCCCTTCATAACCTAATCCCCTCCTCCCTTTCCAGACTTCTTACACCTAATTAATTACCTGGCATTTTCTCTTACTCCTCATTCCCATATTCTTTGATGCAGAGACACTGACCTCCTGACTGTGCCAGGAACAAGAATCTCCTTCCATCTCCTGGCTCATGCATTCTCCCCATGCCTGGAAAGCTCTCCCTCGCCATCGCTGGCTACTGGCTTCCATCTTTTTCTGGAAGCCTTCTCCAACCCCTCTTAATTCTAATGCCTTCCCTCTGTTTTCTCCTATTTATCTCATATAGTTTATTTGGATGTATTTGTTGCTTATCGTCGTCGTCCCCCCACCCCCACCCTCAGACTGTGAGTTCCTTGAGCCTTTTGCTTCTTTTTTGCTTCCCCAGCTCTTAGCACAGTGCTAGGCACATAGTAGGGATTTAATAAATGCTTATTGACTGACTGGCAGCTACAAGTTAAAGGTGATAGGATTTTGCTAGCTATAGAGATGGCAGAGAAATACAACTTTCGAACCCTTTTCCTCTACAGCGGGGAAGAGATATTAGCTGGGGAGGGGGTGGGGAGAGGAGGGAGATCTCGGAAAAGGAGCCTGTCGGGAAATAAAACAGTCAACGAGCATTTATTAAGACTTACTATGTGCCAGGCCAGGCCAGGCTCCAATCCAGTCGTTTTCACGGTTTGGGAGGTTTCATGAGGAAAATCAGGCTCTTGTGCTATGAACCCACCCCACCTTGGGCGGGAAGGCAAGGACGAGGTTGTGGCCATCAAACCGTTAACAAACATCTATGCCCCCTTCATCTCCCAATCTGCCACCTTACCTTTTCATGAGGGCATCCGAACGTCGGACCAAAAGAAGCTGCGCGGCTGCTTTCCCTCTTACCTGGGTGGGGCAAGCCTTCCAACCCGCAGCCTAGGCAGACGTGGGCGGACTGACTTGACAGCCACAGGTAGCCGGCGCAGCCGCGTGGACCCGCAACCACGGTCTTCGCCAGTGCGCCTGCGCAGAGCCAGGGTGTGAGCCACCCTTCTGCCACCCTAAACCAGGGAGGGCAAAAACAGAGAAAGAAAACTGTAGACCAGTTTCCCTAATGAATGTCGATGCAAAAAATTTAAATAAAATGGAAGCAAGGAAATTATAGAAATATTTCACAAAGATGATACCCTATGACCAGGTGGGATTTGCACCAAGAAAGCAGGGCTGGTTCAATATTAAGAAAACTATCAGTATAATTGACCAGATCAATAACAAAAACAACAAAAATCAAATGCTTCTTTGCAGGATTCTGGCGGTGTGTTTTTGCCCTCCTTGGTTGAGTGGACTGGTCTACATGTGATCCTTCTCGTTTCTTTTTTATGGCTACATTTTTTCAGCTTCCTGGGGTAATTGCAGGGTATTTGAGCTCCTCTGAGTTCTCACCTTCCATCATCTACCCATCAATTCCTCTTCAGACTACACGCTTTGGATAAGACCCCATCATTCCTTTTAGGAGCACTGAGTAATTGCATCTATACAGGTATTACATATAGTAGACTTTAGGGAGCACCCCAAATCTTTTGTGCCATTTATAGTTATTTTGAAAGGACTTGGGGCAGCTAGGTGGTGTTGCAGTGAATAGAGCACCTACCCTGGAGTCAGGAGGACCTGACTTCAAATCCGGCCTCAGACACTTAACACTAGCCGTGTGACCTTGGGCAAGTCACTTAATCCCAATTGCCCTGCCTTGCCCCCTCCAAAAAGAAAAAAAAGGAGAATAAATACAATTATATGGCATAGTTAAATCCAAGATCATTTAGGAGGGAGGGCACTAGCTGTTCAGAAAATCAGGAAAGACTCCATGATTTGCATCTTGTAGGAAGAGAAGGATTCTATGACTCAGAAGTGAAGAAGGAGTGCATTTTAGGCATGGGAATATGGCTAATGGTGTGGAATGGAGTGTCATTTGAGAGGAACAGAAAGAAGAACAGTTTGGCTGGAGAGAAGATAATGTACAGTGAGGCTAGAAATATTCATTGTTTTCCTAATTTTAAACCACCTTGAATTCTGCTTCAAACCCTACTGAATCAACATGGAAGATTCGGTAAGGAGGGACATATGTTGGTTTGTTAAGTTAAATATTCACATTTTAATTTTTTGTATCAATATTCATTAATGCTGTACTTTTCTGCATATAGTAGACTTTAGGGAGGAAATCATAGTAGGGAAAGGTGGAATCTTTGCTTTCCTTCCATACTTTTGGTGAAGCACCAAGAGAAGCTGATTATGTATGATGCTTTCTTTTAGTTTAGATAGATACTTTTTATTTTATTAAAAATGTCTTTCTATGCTTATACTTTGTAGGGGCTTTTTGGCAGAAATTAGTGTTATACTTTCTCAATTTTAAAAATTAATTTCTGTAGTATTTGTATTTATTGTTCTTTAAACATTTGATAGGATTCTTCTATAAATCCATCAGAAATAGAAACTCCTCCCTCTTTTTGCTAGTTCCTTTATATTCAGTTCTATTTCCTTTTCTGAGATTGCATCATTTAAAATCTCTGGTGTTCTGTTAGTTTGAAGATAATACATATATATTTTTTCCTCATCCAACAAGAAGCCTAAACTTTATTGATAACAATAGTATGAAATATAAATCAGATGTCATTTAGTCTCTGAATACTAGAAAAATGTCCCCATTTTCAAATTACTATATTATTAAATTAGTAATTACTTAGTAGTAGAAGTAATAGTAGTCTATAGGTCACCAGGTCTCCAGTTTGGCAAAGATTCCATTTTCTGAACCTGCTTGGGGAATGAGATACTGCCCTCTTGCTAAGCTCAAGCAATGTTTATAGAGCAATCCAGGGTGTGTTGGTAACAACTGACTCTGTAGGGGGGAAATGTATGCACGTCCTTTTAAGGTTATTTTGCATCATTAATACCATCTCAACTCTAAACACCAAGAAAACTAAATCAAACTCTGATTTGTACCTACTTCCTATTTTTCAGAAGCCAGTTTGAGATGGCTCCTGGGAACACAGATCCAAGATGGCTGCAGAAAAACATTGGAAGTGAATGTGTCAGGCCCCTGCTGCAGTAGAAGTCAAGCAAGAGAATCGATATTTTATAGTTTCGGACATATTCCTTATTTATTTTTTGTTCTCAGTTTTCTTGGAATATAACTGTGCATAATGGGGTTCTGATCGTTTTAGTTCCATTTATCATTTCAAGGGTCTTTTTGGTTTCCAATTTATCTTTTTTTTTCAAATCTTCCTTTTTTATACTCATTCAGGGTTTTCATATTTGCTTTTAATTTTTTAAATGCTTGTTCAGTTCATTAATCTTCTCCTTTTCTATTTTGCTAAGGTGTGCTTTTAGGAATATAATTTTCCTCGGAGACTATTTCACTTCTTGTCTCATCATTATCTTTCCACATAATTATTAATTATTTATATGATTTGTTCCTTGACCCATTCATCTTCCAGGACTTCATTGTTAAATCTCCATTTGTAATTGTCTTTTGATTGTGCTTCCTGATCTAATTTTTATTGCATTGTGATCTACAAGGGATGTGTTTAGTATTTTTTACAGTTATTTATATCTTCACGACCTAATACATGGTCAGTTTTTATAAAAACTTAATGTAGTAGCAAGAAATATGTAAACTCTTTAGTGGCCTCATTCATAAGGTATCATAAATCTTTTAGCTCTGGTTTCTCCAGTAATTTATCCAATTCTGTATTTTCCCTTTTAAAAAATCTTTGTTTAAGTTGTCTAACTCAGAGAGGTACATTAAAGTTCTCTAGTATAATTGTGTAATCTTGCATTAGGTTAATTTTTTTCCTTTATGATTTCAGATGCTTTGCAATTTAGATCATAGAGCTTTAATTATGGATATTGGTTTATTTCCTATATTAAGCAGAATGTGATTTCCTTATTTTTGTTTATAACATACATTTTTGATGTTGCTTTTTCTGATAGCATGATTTCAACTCTTGCTTTTTGAATTTGCCTGATACATATTAAATCTCATTCTAGCCTCTCATTTTTATTCTATGTAAATCTTTGATTTAAGTGTATTTCTTATCATCCACTTTTTCTGAAGGAAAGGGATTCTCCAATATGTCACTCTCTTTCCATTATTTGATTGTTTAATCCATTCATATTTAAAGTTATGAGAATTAGCTTTATCTTTTCTTCCATATTTGTCTCTAGTATTTTTTTTGTCTGAATTAGTATTTGGGAGGCCTCCCTTCCTCTTTTAAGTCAGCACTTTGTACTTACAATTAGTTTTGCTTATTCTATTTTAAGGCAATTCTATTCCCACAGGTTCTCTCTCCCTCTCTCTCATTCTTACAAATCTTAGAGTTTTGTTTAACTTACTGGTTTCTCTTTCTTTCTTCCTTTTATTAGTTATCTAATTCTTCTCTATTTTTTCCCTCTCAAGTGAGAGATGAATTCAAATATCTTCCTCTTCTCCTCCCCTCCAACTTTTTTGTTCATTTTTCTTTTTACCTTTTTCTACAAAGTATTTTATTTTGTTTTCTTCATTAATTCTTTTCTTTGTCTATTCTAAACATCCATTCTTTGATTCATTTCTGTATACTTATTTATTTCTTATTTAGACTTTTTGTATTCCTCGTGGAAACAAAAGCTTCTAAAAGACCAAGTTTGAGTTCCCTTTTCTCCCTAGTTTCTATGTTATTGCCTTTGTGGCCCTTGCCCTCCTCCCCTCTTTTTCCTATTGTAAGTCACTTTTAGAACTATCATTTCATAAGGGATATAATGAGGATAGAAACACTGTCCCATGTTAAAAATGTGCCCCTTTCCCAAATCTAACTCTATCCGCAGACCTCCTCATGGTTATTTTCTTTTCCATTGGCCATGCAGACTTCTTTCTGGGTCCATGTGCTTCCAACTTTCTGGATGCCAGTTGTCCTGAAGAGTATTGATTTCCCTTCTGCTGAGGCAGGATGTTCCATGGAGCCTCAACACTCTCAGAATAAGTTACCTCCTTGTATACCAATTTCCTCCATATTAGATCCATGGCAAGATCCTTGTCTCCCATTATAGAATACACCTCTTCCCCATAGGAGTGCTCTTCACTGGGACCCTCCCCTTTTGTCCTCCTCATTCTTTCCCCCCATTTCAATTCCTTCTTTTGTCACTTCACATATTCTTGCTATAACCCGTCTTCTTGCTGAGAGACTATAGAAGTTATCTTCTTTGGTTGTTTGTCTGTGGACTTGATTAGAGTACATCACACCTTCCCCTTTGTCCTCAATCTCCCTCCTCCCCTTTTATGTACCCTTTCATAGTGCAATTTAGTAACATAAAATATATCAATTCACCTATAAGGAAGGCAAGGCCATGGGATTTCTTTTGTGATATTTTAGACTTTCTCCTTCACTGTCACTTCTCCTATTTTTTTTTTTTTTTTGCTTTTTGGAGGGGAGAAGGCAGGGCAATTGGGATTCAGGGACTTGCCCAAGGTCACACGTTTAGTAAGTGTTAAGTGTCTGAGGTCAGATTTGAACTCATGTCCTCCCGGACTCCAGGGCCAGTGCTCTATTCCCTGTGCCACCTAGCCACCCCTTCTCCTATTTCTTTCAACCTTGCTAGCATATTTGTACTTTTATGTACTTTTAGAATCTATTAATGGTCACTCCATTATTGTTGCTGTTGTTTAACCCATTCGGTGTACTTTTCTTTCTAGTTTTTTCCCCTTTTATAGTCCTTAGAGATAGGCTAATTAACTTCATTATATATTCTTTAATATATTCATCATATTCTTTTAGTAAATTAAATTTACTTACCTTAATGTATTTCAGATGTTTGGGGGTATTATTTGCATGTCAAATAATCTGATTTAAGCCATTAAGGGAACCAAAAACTGTTAATAGGTAACATATCTATTAAAATAACATTAAAAATAACAAAACTGAAATAAAAAAGCATTACTCTTTACCGCTCTTGAAAAACTGCAGGACAAATTAAAATATGCATAGTAAAAAATGCTACTGTCTGCACAAGACTAATTTTAAAAGCAATTGTGTGAAAATCGTGATCCAGTTTTACACGACTTCCAATACTCAACTGATGTTCATATTACTTGGGAGCAGAGTAAGGTGATGGGAATTTCTAAAAAGCATGGTTATGAGAAGGAAAAAAAAACATATTAATTGATATACGTTTTATATGTTACCTATCATAGCCCTAGATAATTAATAGTCATAAAATATTTGGTAAAATATATTTGAGAAATTGTACTGAGAGTTCCATCAACACCAAATTTTTGTGACAATTCGTTCTCCCTTGTCACTTACAGATTCAGTTTTCCGTGCCTTAAGTTCCAAATTTCTTCTTCTCTTCAACACCTTTGCAACCAGGAATGGTAACTCTCCTGCTTTGTTTTGTTTTTCAGGAATTTCTGATGCCTTACTTTCTTGACCATCCATCTTTTTCATTGACTATGTTAATGTTTGTGGGGTGTGTTATTTTCAAGTTGTACCTTGAGCTCTTTTCCTTTTCAGATTATATTATTCCATTTTCGTCTGCTGTTTCTGATGGGTGCTAAGTAGACTTGTGTAATTTGAATTGCCTTTATATTTAAAGGTCTTTCTCCTTGTGGAATTTGTCATTAGAATTATTGAATTTAGCCACTATATGTATTAGAATTTGAAACATAAGTGGACATTTTTTATTTGTTTTCTGTATTCAGAAGTTATGGGTGGTTTTCTTATTGTTTCTTGGTGTTATGGTGTTTGAATTTTTTTCTTTTTTGACTTATGTTCTTCAGGGAAATCTAAGATCCTTAATTTTACTTTACACATCTATAGTGCCAATGCAATACTTACGGTGCCCACGATCGTGATAAGGACCTTGACTCTAAGTATCGCATGACATTTGATTGAAAAATATACCAAACTCTCCAGATAGAGGATAGAAAAGAAGCATTTATTTAGACACCAGATAACTGAATCCCAAAACCAGTAAGCCAATTCCATCATAGTACCAAAAATATTCAGAAGCCATAATAATGCTGAGAGCCACAGCATCCCTCGGCCTTCCCACAAACCAATACAAGATCAAGATCTACTCATGAACCTATCTGACTCCTTGCCTGAGGTCCTCCTCTCTCCCCTACCATCTGACTAGCTCTGACTACCAGCTTCAGATTTGCTCTGCTTCCCTTCAGCAAACTTCTCCCACCATAGGTTCCATGTGACTACATTCAGCCTATTAAGGGGCAGAGTTTATCTTCTATCTTCAGAGCAGAGGAGGTCTTCAAACTCCCCCCAAGTTTATTAAGGGGCAGGGAAGATCTTCAAATTCCCATTCCCATTCCAACATCATGAAGATTAGTATGTTTTGCTCTCATGAAGATGATATTTTCCTTTTTTTTTTTTTTTTTTTTTTGCTTTTTGGAGGGCAGTTGGGGTTAAGTGACTTGCCGAAGGTCACACAGCTAGTTTTTTTGTTTTGTTTTGTTCTCTCTCTCTCTCTCTCTCTCTCTCTCTCTCTCTCTCTCTCTCTCTCCCTCCTCTCTCTCTCTGT
>WOXC01000191.1:0-24140 GCA_011680675.1 Gymnobelideus leadbeateri | reverse complement strand
CTCTTAGACATACTTAGCATGACTTTCTATATGCTTTGTAGTGACTTGTCTTTGAACATGGTATATATGACCTCCAGGAGAATATAAGTTCCCTGAGGGCAAGGGCTGTTCCTCTTTGGTTACTGAAGCCTAATGCCTAACACGGTGTCAAGTGAAACTGAATGAATTAAGTAAACGCTTATTTATATCCAATGTTCATAACCTATACGCCTACCTGCAATAATGGCACTGGTAGTGAAGAAAATGTAATTCAATGGTACAATTGTGGTTGTATTATAGAGCTGCATGGCTTGGTTCAGAAACCTAGAACAGAAAACAGTTACTAACTCTAAGAGAAGATGCATGCAGTATTAGTGAGACCTTGAAGAAGTCCGTGGAATTCAGCCATAACTACAAAGTGAAATACACCAACAGAACATTCCAAACCAGCGGTCACAGCCTATATGCGTTTGATGTATGAGATCAGATGTCAGTTTTTATGGTCTGTTTAAACCAACAACAGTAATAATGAAAAGTAATTAATCATGTTCAGAGGCCACGAGAAGTTTCAGTTGGAAGTATTTCAAGCCAGTATCACATCGGGATAGGCAATGGGATCTGTTAGACATCAGATTCTGGCAATAGCCGAACTGCCCAGTGACACGCCTCATGCCAAGAAGAAGATGGAGAAGTCAAAGACTTGTCTAGGGTTTCAAAAACAATGATCGGTGCTCCAGCTGTAGAGCATATGTGAACAGCTCAGCCTCTCCCTGGCTGCAGCCACTAAGACAAGGTTTAGTTCTTGCTCGGTTTCTGTGGCACTCTGGGAATGGAGATGCCCTCCTTTGGGGTTTCCAAAGCATCAAGATTGGGGAGTGGGGTGGGGTGGTGGGGATGGAGCTGGCACTAGAGGGTCCAACTTTCTACCCAATATACCAGTTTGTCTGTTTCAGGACAGAAAACTGATTTGCTGAGAAGAAAAGATGAACAGGACAGAGAATAGCAAAATACAGGGACAAGCTTCCTAGATGTCTGTGCTCATTAGAAATTCTACATACAGTTTAAAAGCTGCTTTTTTTCTTTTGGTAAGGAAATGAAAAGTAAAACAACAGTGACAAAAGGTTGGGTTTTTCCACATTCCTCCTACGGATGCTCAATAGTCATCTTAGGAGAATATCCCTTGTTTAGAAGGGACATCTATTGAATGAGCAGCTGGGCGAGTGTATAGAATGGAACAAGGAAATTCTCTCTCTCTCAACATGGCCTGATATTCCCCAGCTGGCATAGGAATTTGCTGATGCTAGACCACTGAGAAGTTATTTTTGTGTGACATTTTTGGGGGAACATAAAACTTCTTTTAAAGACCATATGGCTGATTCAAGGGAGCGTAGCAGGCAGAGGAGTAATCATGCTTTGAAAGGGTGGTGGTGGGGGAATGCATCAAAGCAATAGAGGGAAGGAAAAGAGAAGGGAGGAAGATACAGAGGAGAGAAAGAGAGGGAGGAGGGAGGAAGAGAGAGAGAAGGGGAGAGAGAGAGAGAGAGAGAGAGAGAGAGAGAGGGAGAGGGAGGTGGAAAGGGAGAGGGAGAGAGAGGGAAAGGGAGAGGGAGAGGGAGAGGGAGAGAGAGAGAGAGAGAGAGAGAGAGAGAGAGGAAGAAACAGGAAAAAAGTAAGAGATTTTAAACATATAATGCCACCACTACTAGACACCATGCAATATCACTTAGTGGTTGACAAGCACAAGGTTAGTTCCAGTGGAAGACAAAAGTTCTTAGGAAAGGATTTCCTTCCCAGCCAAATGTCTGGTTTCTTCCATCTCTGGGCAATTAATGAACATGAGCTAAGAGACGAAGGTGAAAGGTTCATGGATTTCCTATATTTAGAATAAAATCCCTGGATGGAGGCTTACCCTTGTGATTTATTGCTAATGACAATATATGTAACATGGATATTAATTACAAGTAAAAGAGCATCAGGAAAGCATCAAAGTGCACTTAAGTGGATTATGTAGCACTTTAAAAATCACAAGACATTAAGGTTCTGTTTAGAAAGAGAGAGAAGCCCCTTATGACTAGAAGAGAATGACAAAGCAAGGCAGAATGGCAGGCTGTATGAGCTCGGCAAACATGGAAAGAGGCTGACTGTACCTCATTTTAATCATCATGTGTAGTCAACACACATCAAAATGCAGAGCAACAGAGAGGAATACTGAAAGATTAGTCGGGAGGTAGGAGGTGACTTACTTGACCTGAAAAATACAAGATGCCATCATGATGATGAACATGATATAAAATATAGGGTAGGTTAGTTGCATTTTCCCCTTCACAGAGAGAATGATCATGCTTGAGACTGCTTTCACTGAAATAACAGTCAAGGAGGCTAAAAAAAAGAAAAAGAAAGCTTTTTATTATTTATTGGTTATCATCATTAAAGATAATCATCTCAAACTATTGGTATTTTAGGATGATAAACTGGTCAGCTCCACTTACATTTCATTCATTCATTCATTCATTCATTCATTCATTCATTCCTTCCTTCCTTCATTCATTCATTCACTCATTCACTCAACCTGTCCCAAATTGAACTCATTGTATTACCCCCAAACTCTCTCTTCCTAATTTTCCTATTAGCATCTAGGGTACCACCACCCTTCCAATCACCCAGGCTCATCACCCAGGTGTCATCATTAACTCCCCACTCTCTTAAATCTCTGAAAGTCAATCCATTTTCAAGTCCTGTCATTTCTATCTCTGTAACATCTCTTGTATGCATCCCCTTCTCTCTTCTGACACTGAAACTGCCACCATCTTGGTATAGGTCATCTCCCTGTCTCAAGTCTCTCCCCAATCCAATCCATTCTCCACTCAGCTGTCAAACTGATCTTAAAGTATAGGTACAACCATGTTACTCCTTCCCCCATTCAAAAACCCCCAGTGTCTCCCTATCACCTCTAGGATTAAATAAAAATCCTCTATTTGACTTTTAAAGCTCTTCATAACCTGACTCCTTCCTAACTTTCCAGTTATTTATACTCGACTACCCTCCACATAGGATCAATTTGCTTTGGTCTCCTTGCTAGTCCTCACACCTGACACTTTATTTCCCCAATTCTGAGTATTTTTCCTGGCTTTCACTCATCATTTCTCCTCCCGGCTTTCCTGCCTTCCTTCAAGTCTCAGCTAAAGTTTCACTTTGTAAGAAGCCTTTCCCAGTCTTCTTTGACTTTACTGCTTTTCCTCTGAGACTACCCCCAATTTATCCTACATATATACACATACGTATAGATATGTATAAATATGTACATACACACACACACACACACACATATATATATAAAGAGAGAGAGAGAGAACTCCTTGATAGGAGGGATTGTTTTTCCCTTTCTTTGTATCCCCAGAGCTTACCACAGTACCTGGCACATAGTAAGCATCATGTAAATAAATATGCAAGTATAAATAAATGTGTTATTATTAATTATCATGTGCCAGACACTGTGCTAAGCACTATAAATATTTCATTTGCAAATCATGGCATTATCTTCCTGATGTCATGGTCCTCTTTGAGAATGAAGGACAAACAACAACAATACATTTTGATCCTCATAACAATCCCTAGAGGTAGGTGTTATTACCCCCATTTTATATTAGAGGAAACTGAGGCAGATAGCAATTAAGTGACTTGTCCAGACTGGAATAAAAGAGTACATGAAGGTGAGCAATGTGCAACAATCCTGGAGAGGTAGACTGAAGTCAGATTCTGAAGGACTTTAAATGCCAAACCAGGGCAAGGGAGAGCCGATGGTCAGACCTGTGCTTTTGGCAGCTATGTGGAGGATGGATAGGAGAGAGAAGAGAGCAAAGGTGGGGAGACCTGTCTTGCCTTTCTTTGTACCCTGAATGCTTGGCAAAGTACATGGTGCATAGTGGAAAATGCTTATTGCATTGTCCAGGCAAGAGGTGATGAGGACTTGATGTATGGTGGTGGTTGTGTGAAAGGAGAGAAGGGGACAGATGGAGAGTTTTTGTAGAAAACAAATCAGTCAACAAACATTTATTAAGGACTTCCTATATCCCTAACACTTTGCTAAGCACTAGAGATACAAAAAAAGAAAAAGCACAAAGCCAGTCCCTGTCCTCAAGGAGCTTACATACAAATAGGGGCAACAGCACCTAAATGAATAGGTAGATACAAGAGACAGAGAGAGTAGATGGAAGGTACCTTTAGAAGGGAAGACTCAAGGGGATGTAAGGAAAGGGCAAAGTCTCTTGTAGCAGATACAAGCACAGGAGGTGAAGGAGATAGAAGAGTGAATATGAATCCAAATTTGCAAACCCTGAAGACTAGAAGAATGGTGATGTCCTCCATAGAAATGGGAAAGCAAGGAAGAGAGAAGGGTTTGGGGTGGGTGGGAATCAGGGAGGAAGATGTTGAGTTATGTTTCAGGCATGTTGAGGTTAAGATGCCTACATTATTATGCCAAAATTATTTTAAAATAATTTGTTTTAGGGCACTAATCAGAGAAAATGGTTGGTGGCCTTTGTACTAGAGCTGAGTTGGAGGGATGCTGATGCAACTAATCAGGAACCCAGACAGGGCTGTGTGATTTTTGTGATTTTAAAAATCCATGGGCAACATGCTAATTTACCAGCCTTAATGATGAAGGACCAACACTGAGGCTATAATTACAAGAGACGGGGAAGGAGAAATACAATGAAAGAAGGGGATGAGAAAAGTAGGGTTGTCCAAGTGAAATTAATGAGCAAATAGCCATCAGCCTACACTGAAAAACAGAATATCAAAATAAATAAAGTGGAGAAGACACTGAAAGTCATCTATATGCTTCTGAATCTGACAACCATCACAGTAAATTCATATCTGATGGGAGACCAGAAACCTTTGGCTTAAGGGAAAGGGAAGAGTGGATTGGGGAGGAACTGATCATTCTTGCAACAGACTGCCTTCATTCTAGGGATGCCTCCTCCTGCCTGGGACTCCTACCCTGACCCTTCATCTCAAGAACCTCTCAAATCTGTCATTTCCTTTGTTAAACACATCTAGCCTCAGTTCATTGGTGCCTATCTGCTTACTACAGCAGAGGTGGGGAAATAATTAGAGGTAAATAAGAAACTGCCTTCCCCCCATAAATCTCCTGGTCCTCTTTGATATCTAGGAATAGCCCTCCTATGTGAGACAGCCCAGGTGAGCCAAGAGTGACCAATAAATAGCATGGCATAAGCTGAGTGCCAGGGCAAGACAGCACCTCTCTCTTGGATCATTGCTTCCCTTCTTCCTCTTGCCAGAACTAAAAGATCATGGCCCCAAAGGCCAGGCCCTTATGTTTACAGATATCCATAGAAAGTATCCTTATTTCACACCTAATCACTAATAATAAATAATTAATAACAAAATCATTATATAGAACTTTCAAGTTTGCAATGTACTTTACTTATGTTATCCCATTTGATCCTTACAACAACCCTGTGAGGTAGATGCTATTATTATCCCCATTTTTAAGGGGGAGGAAATGGAAAATGAGACACTAAGTGACTTGTCCATGGTCAATATCTGAGGCAGGATTTAAACTCAGTTTCTCCTGACTTCAAGTCCAACACTCTATCCATGCATCACCTAACTGTCTTACCTATCCTCTCTTCCCTTGTCTGGCTTTCTTCATGTTCTCTTCAATGTTTCAAATTAATCATCTCTTCCTGTATGAAGTAAATAGTGCCTATGATAATTTTTTAAAAGCTTCATTTTTAACATTATTGGCTGGTTTGTTCTTCTGGGGAAATATGGCTCCCTACGACCTCCTTAAGAAGACTGAAGAGGGCTGGAATTCTCTTGCTCTTGACATCTCCTTCCCACCCCTCATATAGGACAGGACTTTCTTCTCCACCATGAGGAGAAAGTCTCATACCAATGGACTTTGGGATAGGGTTAACATTCACATATATGTAGGTATGTGTTTATGTTTAGTCTATCTCTGAAATTCATCATTCACATACATATACACACATACATTTATATATGTGTATGTGTGTGTGTACATATATTTTTTATCATTCATTTCCATCAATGAGGAGACAGTACTCTACCAATGAGTTTTGGGACAGGGTTTAGTACTAGTGGACTTTGAGATAGGGTTTACATGCACACATACATACATATACACATACACACACACATATATATAATAATATATAGTATAAGGTTTACTCACACACATATATCTATATACACATATGTATATATGTGTGTTTGTGAATGTAGACCTTATCCCATATGTGTATATACACACATACAAACTCATATATTTCTTCATATGTAAATACATATATCTTGTTTCATTCATACAGCCCATACATAAAAGGTCACATACACTCACACTTTCTTCATACATAGTTATTTACATGTTACCTTTCCAAAAGACCATCAGCTTGTTGGGAGTCTTTTACCTTTCTTTGTATCCCCAGACTTCAAAGCCATTTAAAATTTCTAAACTGTGATTTAAACTAACACTTAGCATAGAGCTTGGCGCATAGTAGGTAAGCATTAATAAATGTTTACTAACTAATTTCCTCAAAAGCAGCTGCAACAGTTTGTCATCTGTTGTGTTGGTAAATGCCAGGATTACTGTGAAAATATCACTAGAAAACCATGGCTAAATGGAACTGGCCCATTCCAGGCATTTAAATAAGTAAATCCCTGCACTAGCACAATGATGGCCCTCTGTCTTCTGTGCTAGCAAGAGAAGGGCCTCTCTCCCTGGGAACAAATATTTTATAAGTTCCAAACATTAATGGAGATGAGAAAGAAATGATTCATCAAGCATGACAAATCTTATATCAATATTTAATATTAAAGTGAGGGAGCTCTTCCCGCTATAACACATCACTGAAGGAAGTCAGAAGATGTTTTTTTCTTTTTGATCTTAGGCTCCGGGAAGTTCCTATGGGTAATAATCACACCCGATGACAATCTGGCCCTCACCCACAGCGAGCTAAAAAAATAATCATTTTTTAAAATTGGGATTTGAACTTTTAATTATAAATCAAAGGGACTGGGGAGAAGAAATACTGCCTTCATAGTAGTATTTGGCTGAGACAGAAACCAGGCTTACAGTGTACCAGTTTTACTTCTTTTCAGCTTCAGAAAAGATAATTATTTCTCACTTTACATGAAAAAGGAGCAGGGGGGAAGAACTTTGTACTGCCCACTCAGAACAGCCATCCATTTCCCTTTCTCAAGTCAGTTTTCTAACGCATTCTACCTAAATGGGGACAGCAATCCACATATGAATAAGGTCAGTTCTCTGAAAGATAAATCTTTTTGCATAAGGGAAAAATTACAGCATTTTGTTTTAGTGACTTCCAGATTGGGCTTTTTCTCTTTTTTATTAGGGTCAGAGATTTAGAGCTAGAAGGGAACGTCTAGCATTAATGGTCATTTCGTTCAACCCCCTCATTTTACAGATGGGGAAACTGAAGTCCAGAACCATGCTACTTTGCACAGGGGCACACAGCTAAGGGTGTCCAACACAGGACAGTCTCATGTAATCAAAATGATCTATTTTCTCTTCTATTTTTGCCTCCATTCTTTGTTTAGTTAAAAATTCATCCTCTCTCCAGAGCTGTGAAAGATATACGATATACTTTTCTCTCTCTTTCTTATGGTATGATCTTTAATATTCAGGTCACGTTTCCTTTTTGAATTTATTGCAGAATATGTTGTAAGATGTTTGTCTAGGCCTATATTCTGCCAGAATGCTTTCCAGTTTTCCCAGTAGTTTTTATCAAATAAGAAGTTCTTTCCTAGGTAATTTATGTTTTTAGGTTTATCGAACACTGGAGTTATTGAGTTCAATTATTTCAGATTCTTCCATGTCTTGTCTACACTGTTGATCTACTTTTCTTTCTTTTTTTTTTAAACTAGTACCAAATGGTTTCAATGATTGCTGCTTTATAATATATTTGAGGTCTGGAAGTGCAATCCCTCCTACATTCCTACCTTTTTTCATTATTTCTCTTGATAGGCTAGGTCTTTTGTTCCTCCAATCATTAACCATTATCTCCCTCTTACTTTTTGTAATTATAGCAACTGAACTGGTAGGGAGGAGAACCAATTCCTTCCCACCCTCAGGAGAATGTAAACTCCTTATGGCAAACATGGTTTCATTTTTGTCTTTGTAATCTTAGCCTCTAACATAATACCCTGTGTGTGGCAAGTTTTTAATAAATATTTGTTGAATTTTTTCTCACTAATCCTTGACAGTGGCAATCATAGTTGTATGCAGCCTTATTTTCCCCTCAGCTGCAGTAGAACACATTCCCCCCACGTTCTGAACCCCCCCAATTAACTCATAACAGTTCTTGGCATTAGGCTCTCCATATTTGTCTCTGCCTTTAGGGCTTTGAAACAATTTAGCATAAAAAAGCTGTTTTTGATAGAATTCTCACTTGCCAGTGACTTTACTCCACCTCATTAGATTTAGAGTATTTTAATGAGAAGGCTGTCTTTTTATTGTTCTTTCTAGAATTTCGATTTGATGAAAAGCCCTGGCTTCTCCTTCTTGGTACCCACCCTTGCCTTATCTTAAAGCAGAAAAATGATCATCATACTTAGTTCTTTCACCCAACTAACAATTACAACAATAATGATTGCTGGTATTGACATAGTGCTTGAAAAGCACTTTATAAAAGTAACCTGGTTCAATCCCATAACAAGCCTGGGAAGTAGGTGCTATTAGTATCCCCATTTTATAGTTGAGGAAACTGAAGCAGACAGAGGTTAAGTGACTCGTCCATAGTTGAACTCAGTTCTATGTTGATTCAAGGTCCAATGCTCTAACCATTTCACCACCGATCAGGTTTCTTATCTTTACAGTTTTTTTTCTTTTGGGAAGGAAATTGTTCTAAATTTCTCCCTCTCCCTCATGATTACTAGCTTAGCTGGGTGTAGTGCTGAATAAAATTCCACTCAATTGTTTCCATAGCAACCAACACAAATAGGAGACAATAACTGGGCTCTTGATTTGAAGGGCTATCTGTTCAAGGCCCCCATAGAAGGCTTGTTGTTATTGAGTTGATTTTTAGTTTGTCCCATTCTCCCCATTTGGGATTTTCTTGGCAAAGAGACCGGAGTGGTTTGCTATGTCCTTCTCCAGCTCATTTTATAGATGAGGAAACTGAGGCAAACAGGGTCAAGTGCCTTTCCCAGGGTCACACAACTAGTATCTGAGGCTAGATTTGAACTTAGGAAGAGTTTTCTTGATTCCAAGCCCAGTGCTCTATCCAATGCACTATCTAACTGCCACGTCCTGTTTCCTGCTTTCCCATGCTCTAAGCCCCTCAAGACTGAACCTTTCCCTTGCCACAAAGAAAAATAGTGAAATGAAAACATTCAGTAGAAAGACCCTGTCTGACAATAAATGAAACATTTTGCCCTTGGAGTGGTCCACCTCTCTTCTGAGGGGAAGGAGGTGTGTTTATCTTGGCTTCCTTTTAGTGATATTTTCATTGTTGGAATGATTAAACACATACACACATACATATTAAGTTCTTATGTAGCAGTTGTTGCTGTTGAGTCATTTCAGTCGTGTCTGACCCTTTATGACCCCATCTGGGGTTTTCTTGTCAAAGATATTACAGTGGTTTGCCATTTTTTTTTCTAGCTCATTTCACAACTGAGGAAACTGAGCCACACAGGGTTAAGCGACTCACTCAGGGTCATATACCTAGTAAGTATCTGAGGCCAGATTTGAACACAGGTCCTCCTGACTCCAGGGTCAGAGTTCTATCCACTGTGCCACAAAGCTGCCCCTTTCTATATGGCAGGAGTGCTAAATGCTGGGAATTTTGGGTACAGAAAGTGAGACTTTTACTTCCTTTAAGGAGAAAACATTTAATAAGGGGAGTAAGAGGTGGTTGGAGGAAGGAAGGGAATGGGAAAGAAACAAAAATTTATTAAGTAACCACTCTGTACTAAGCATTTTATGCATAGGGATGGAATCTTTACATAGACTATTATGGTTCTGCTTGTCTCATTCTGTATCAGTTCTTGTCGATCTCCCCATGGTTCTCTGAATTATTCATATTCATTATTTTTTACTCTCACAATACTATTATTGCATTACATTTATACACCACAGTTTGTTTTGCTATACTTTCATTCAATTATAAACATTTATTAAGTGCCTGCTATGTGACAGATAGTGTGATAGGGACCAGTGACACAAATATAAAGAATGAAATAATCCCTAATTTAAAAGAGCTTCTGGTTGATGGACACTTTTTAAAACAATTTTCCCTACCACAAAAAGTGCTGCTATGAATATTTTGGTATATGGGACCTTTATTTCTCTTTGACTTTCTTGTTGCCCACTAGTGGGATTACTGGGTTCCTTCTATAATTCTAAACCATTATGCAGAATGGTTGGACCAATTCATAGTTCCTTCCAGGTTGTAACTAACTTTTCTTGCCATGTAAAGTTTCAATCATGCTATTTACTATTAAGAACTATGGTATCTGTTAACATAGATGTAATGCTCCAAAAAAGCAAAAAGACCACCAATTACCCAAATACAATCAGAAATACCATACAAGGAGAAATACTAGTATCTTTTTAAAAAAAAAGTAATCAGTTATACTAATATTACGTTAAACTTTAGAATTACTGTAAAACAATAGGAAAAAATGGAATAGTTTAAAACACTTTAGTATGGCTGAGAATTTTCCTTAAAGTATATTCTACAAAAACATCAATAAAACCTAATATATGACTTCATAGAATGGTTGGAAGACAGAATAAGAAATGAATGAAAAGTTTCTTACCCAGAAGTGCCACAAGTGTCAACAAAATGACAATGTGTTTCATATCCTTTCTTTTATAGCAATATAACAGGATGCAGAATATTAATATTTCTAAGATCTGGAAATGAAAGAGAAAAGTTATGCCATTCAAGAGCAGAATGTGTGTTTCACTCAAAGTCTTTGAAATGTCACATCTTTCTTTCTGGGCTGTGCAACACTTGTCATTCCCCCCTACTTCAGTCCAAATCGGAAGCGATTGATTTAGTGAGGATCTTTTGAGTGAAAAGAAAAATTAACTCAGTCCCTAATAAACCAAATTATTCAGTAACTATTACTATACATTTTCTTACTTTTGTGAAATGTTTCTCCCTTCATCTGTATTTTTTGGACTTTAACTCCCCCATCCCTCATTTGTAGGCCTTTAAAAATGAAAAGAACTTATTTCATTCTTGGGGGCGGGGTCAGGAGGAAAGAAATGCTACTAACCTTGGGGGAAAAATCATCCACCTTAAGGAACATTGGAGAGAGTGATGGGGTTTAGATGCTTAGAAAAACAGTACTCCAAGGGATCTCCATCCTAGGATTATAGTTTCCAGCAGGAAGCAACCTTACAGACCATTTAATCTAGCAATCTCTAACCTTTTTTTGTGTCATGGATTCCTTTTAGCAGTCTAGTGAAGCCTATGGATCCTTTCTTGGAATACCATTTTTAAATACCTGAAGGAAATACTAAATTTCACATAGAGGTTAGTGAAAATAAAGGTGTGAACTTTTTCTTATCCGTGAAATCTATGACCTCAGGTTAAGAATTTCTGATCTAGTCCAACTCTCTCATTTTGCAAACAAGAAATGGAGGCTCAGAAAGTTAAACAAGTCACTTGCCCAAATGGAAGTGCCAGCATCTGAGCCAAGGTCTTTTGATGATAAATCATCTAGTAGGAATGATCATATACTTCTAGTTTAAAAAAATATATTGAAGGACAGGTACTCGAAACCTGCAATGTTTTTGGTTTTTTTTACCCTGGTGTAATTTTTCTTCTTAGGTTCAACCTAAATCATTTTGGTTTACTTTGTTTCTCTTCTTTTGTGCGTTATTCATGGGAATGGAAAACAATGGTCGATCTTTCTCATTCAAAACCTTTTATGTGAGTATGAGATGTTGAAGACAGCAATCTGATTCCTTTTGAATCTTCCTTTCTCCTAACCAGATGACTCCAACTCTTTTAACTTTTCCTTAGGGCTTACTTTGTAATCCTTTCATTTAATATAATGAGCAGAGTGACAGGAAACCATTAGTTAACCTCCTACCTTTTTGCCTTTTAGGTCATACTGTCACAAAAAACATTAGGTGTCCCCATCTCCCTATAGCTCATCAATCATTAATACAGAGCTCGTTTTAATTCATGTCCTCATTTTCCATAATATGCTGGCTTTTCACTTCTCCAACGCTGAAGCTGCAAACAAGCATCATTCAGACACCAGTCCCACAGGACAGTCACAGACATCAGTCATGCACCATTGCATACGGTTCTGAGACCAGCTCTCTTTACAGCTTCACTCAAGGGGTAACAGATGAGTGAATCTGGCATGCGGATTAGTGAGTCCTTCCTGTGATGGCCTTTTTTTCTTTTTTTTTTTCTGGAGGGTAGTTGTTATCAACTCTCCATACATCACTTGTCCTGCTGTGTCCCCACTGTGGTTTCACATAAATAAAACATGAATTCCTATGGTTTGAAGAATTATTCAAGTTGCCTGAGAGTACTGGAACTTGGTTAGACACTGCTTTATGAGACATGAGGTCATATAGCTCTCAGCAAAAAGGTTTCTGGAAGCAGCTGACTCTATGCATGACTAATAATGCCAATGGGTCTCCCCCACAATCCCCATTGCTAAGGATAAGATTATTTTTCTTTAAAAATGTCAATATCTGGTATGTTTGTAGGCTGTAGGGAAGGAGTCAGTAGACAGAGATAGATTGAAAATAACTGATAGAGGGGGGATGACAGAGGGAGCAATCTGTTGAAAGATTTGGGGTACAATAGGATCACTTGTGCAGGTAGATGGGTCAGCCTTGGTAAGGAGTAAGGACATCTCATTATGAGAGACAGGGGTGGAAAAGGAGATGGTAGCAGAACGTATATGAGTGATATGAGATGAGAAAGAGAGGAGAAGAGGGAGCTCATGGTGAATGGCCTCAATTTTTTTTCTATACTATATGAAGCAAAGTTCTCAGTTGAGGATAGGGCATGAGGGAACCATGAGAAGTTTGAGGAGTGATAAAAAGGTTTGGAAGAGCTTCTATGGAAAATGGGGTTGTGAGTTTATGAGGGCAGTATAGCAGGATTGCCACAGTGAGGACCTAATTGAGATTGTATAACATACATTTGTGGATAACAAAAATCAGAATAAAAAATGTCAGTTTCAAAAAGGCACTGGATTCTGTAGTTTCTAAGGACAGACTTTTTAAACATTGTGTGATGGATTACTGTGGTCCATCTTAGAAATCTAAAAGGAAAACCAGTAGTTATAACAACCATAATCAACATTTACTAAGTGTCTATTGTTAGGAGCTGAGCAAGGGGCTAGGAAGGTAAAATTCACTATCACAAATCCTGCTCTTCAGTGAGCCTACATTCACAGATTCTATTTCCTCCCAAAGTCTTTGATGATGCTATATTTTAATGTCGTTTCCCAGTCTAAGGGACATATAGAATGCACAGTTTTTTTCTAAGGTCCAAGCCTGGACCATAGCCACCTATTAGTAGTTCTTACTCTAAAGTAAGACTCCTAGTCTTTATACTACCCTTCACATATTCTATGTTGCACCAAATTGGACTAGTCACCACTGCCTGTAGACACACTGTGCTTTCCCCTTCCTCTTTGCCTTTGCTCATTATTCCTTGGAATGTTCTCCCTTTGCTCCTACTGCCTATTGAAATCTCCTCTCCTCTCCTCTCCTCTCCTCTCCTCTCCTCTCCTTGCTTCCCCTCCCCTTTCCCTTCTCCTCTCCTCTCCCTTCTC
Organism: Gymnobelideus leadbeateri; assembly: GCA_011680675.1. Lineage (NCBI taxonomy): Eukaryota > Metazoa > Chordata > Mammalia > Diprotodontia > Petauridae > Gymnobelideus > Gymnobelideus leadbeateri. Next base: position 10,331 of record WOXC01000191.1, on the reverse strand, counting down.
CTCTCCTCCACTCTCCTCTCCTCCCCTCCCCTCTCCCCTCCCCTTCCCTCCCCTCCTCCCCTCCCTGCCTCTCCCCCCCTCCTCTCCTCTCCCCCCCTCCTCTCCTCTCCTCTCCTCTCCTCCTCTCCTCCTCTCCTTTCCTCTCCTCTCCTCTCCTCTCCTCTCCTCTCCTCTCCTCTCCTCTCCTCTCCTCTCCTCTCCTCTCCTCTTCTTTCCTCTCCCCTCCTCTCCTCTCTCTTCTTTCCTCTATATCCTTCATTAGTCAATTGAAAAACAACCAAAATAGCCATTTAGTTTACATGCCCCAAGCTGGACTTGCCGGCTTCTTCCCCTGGGTTTCCTGCTCCAAGGGCATTACTATTGACTTGGTGTTCTTGGCTCAAAACCTTGGAGTTACCTGTGGCTCTTTCCTCTCCTTCATCACTTTTATGTAAGAGACCAAATACAGATTTAGAGCTGGAGGGGACAGTTGGGGTAACTGAGTCCCAGAGCGGTTAAGTGACTTTTCCACTGTCACGGAGGTAGGAAGTATCAGAGCCTCCCAGGTCCTCTGCCTCAAAAACCAGCACTGTACCAGTTATCAAGTCCAATCAATTCTACCTTTTTGATAAGTCTCCTATTTTCCCTTTTCTTTCTGTTTTTGAGACCCTTACTATAAATGGCTAGAACAATTAGCCTCCTAAGGCTAATTTCAGTCAAATATACTCCTAAGACATTTTTCTCTCCTTCTCCATTGTTCAGTTTGACTTCCTTATGCATAGAACTATTCTCTGCTCAAGAATCTTCAATGGCTCCCTATTACTTAGACCAGCGGTGGGTTAGATACTGAATAGAGTTTACAGTCCTTAGCCTAGAAATCAAGCACATTCACAGTGTGGCATCACCCTACCTTTCTAGCTTTGTCAAACTACTACTCCATGCCAAGGCCAAACTGGGACTATTTGCCATTACCTATACGAATATGATGCTTTCCCCTTCTTACGTACCTCTGCTCTGATGATTCCTTGGAATAATTTCCTCCTCCACTTTTGTCACTGACATCCTACCCATCCTTTAAAGCCCAGCTGAAAAGCCTTTTCTAATACAACCAGTCACTAATGGCCTTTGCCTACACAGATTTTACACTCACCAACTTAGTTGTTTGCACTCACCAATTTAATTTTTTGTTATATTTGTCTGTGTATGTATCAGATCCTTTACTCTACTGAAAGCTCCCTGAGGTCAGGGCCCACATGTGGTGGGAGATAATCAGGGAAAGTCCTGAATTACCAGCCTGGTATCTCCATAGAGCTGGACATATACTCTGTCCCCTTTCAACAAATCAGAGATTCCCTTAACTTCCCTCCATTCTACCACTCACACAAGAGAGAAATCTCTTTATCTCTACTAGCACCTAGGACTGATGCTATATAAACATTAATAAATGTGTAATTAGGGGTGGCTAGGTGGTGCAGTGAATAGAGCACTGGCCCTGGAGTCAGGAGGACCTGAGTTCAAATCCAGCCTTAGACACTTAACACTTAATAGCCATGTGACCTTGGGCAAGTCACAACCCCAATTGCCTTGCCTTCCTCCTGCCAAAAAGCAAAAAAATAAAAAAATAAACGTGTAATTTGTTAAATTGCTGCTGTTTAGTGGTTTCAGTTGTGTCTAACAGTTTGTGACCCCATTCGGGGTTTTCTTGGCAAAGATACTAGAGTGATTTGCCATTTCCTTCTCCAGCTCATTTTATAGATGAGGAAACTGAGGCAAATGAGGTCGAGTGATTTGTCTAGGGTCACACAGCTAGTAAGTGTCTGAAGATGGAACTGAACTCAGGTCTTCCTGACTTCAGGACTGGTGCTCTATCCACTGTGCCACTTAGCTGCCCCAATTTATTAAGCAGTCCTTAATAAATGTTTAGTAAATGAAGTTCTTTGTCACCTTGCTTCTATTTGTAGTATTCCATTCCTTTTCCACCCCCCCTTTTCCCCTCCCCCTCCCTAAATAAGCAGAATCACAGGCATCTAGGTGTTGTAGAGGCATAGGATGCTGGACTTGGAGTCAGGAAGACATGTATTCAAATTCTGCTTCAGACGCTTACTAGCTGTGTGACCCTGAGAAAATCACTTAACCTCTTTGTGCTAAAATGGAAGTTTCTCTCAGCTCTAAACTGAGAGGGGCTGTGCTAGATGGTCTGAGATCCCTTCCAGCTCTAAATCTATGATCCTATGAGATACCGAGGGGTGCCCAGGTAGGCTAAAGTACTGGAGAGAGAGGCATTCTCTCTCTGGTCTTTAAAATGTCCAGAGAAGATGTTCCTAAATCCTTTCATGTTAAACCATTTCAGTATCTCACAACCTTAACAAATGGAGCTCATTTTAGTGCCCAATTCCAAGTTCTTTTCTGGCAATTTAACATGTCTTTATGTTCTGACCATTATATTGGATAGTGGGACTTTAATGAATCTTCTGAGAGTAAAACATTTTTATAAGTGAGTTAGCACCACTGGAAAAAATAAAGGAAAAAGCTCATTTTTTTTTAACAATATGAGGAAGTCAGCTAGCATAGACAGGTAAAATAACAACAGCTTATTATATATATACGTTTGTGTGTATACATACGTTGTGTGTGTGTGTGTGTGTGTGTGTGTGTGTGTGTGTGTGTGTGTGTATGGAGAGAGAGACAGAGACAGAGAGACAGACAGAAGGGGGAAGGAGAGAAAGAGAGAGAGGTAAAACAACAATAATATTTAAAAGTGCTTTAAAGTTTACAAAGCACTTAGAAATATTGTCTCATTTTGAAAAGAGCTCATCCCTTAGCCAACACAGAGCTGATCTTCTCCAACTTTCCTTGCCGATTCCTATAAGCAGTCAGTCCCTCAGTCTGTTTGGGGGCTGTACTGGAAGCTTTTTCCAGCAGAAGCTACACTCATACCTTCCATGAACTCTGGGTGTCTCTCTGTGTCACTCTCTACAAGATGCCAGAGGTGGGCTTCTTTTGAGTTTCCTGACTGCACGGTAATAATAGATATTTCACTTGAGAGACTCTGATGAGAGACAGTGAACCTCCAGAAGAGAGAATCAGACTTGGAGGCTGACAGCTACCGCTTCTTACCCATACTAGCCATGTGACCCTGGACACAACACTTTACCTGTCAGTAGAGCTGGTCCAGCATGGTTTCTACTGATCTTGAAAAATCTAAAGTAAATCTAATCTAATCTAATCTAAGCCTTCAGCAGGCTTGTTATAGAACATGAAAGAAGACTTGTGATTTTATTGAATAGGAAAAGGACATTTTCTTCCTCCTGTACCCACAGTAGCTATGTTTCCAAGAACCTTAAAAGGTTGGAGGAAAAACTTATCTCAGTTCCAACTCAACTTATATCTTAGTGATGAAGAAATCAGATGCAATTACAAAATTGTTTTCTCATATATATATATTATATGTGTTTTCACACATATAATATATACTCTATAGAGCATATAGCATGCTATATATAGCATATGTAGGATGTAATATAGTATAGCAATATAGCATAGCATAAATAGGTAGGCACAGTTTAGTATAGTGGGCAGCTAGATGGTTAGAGTGGATAGAGTGATAGCTCGGAGTTAGAAATATCTGAGTTCCAGCTCTGGCCTCAGATACTTACTAGTTGTGTGACCCTGGGCAAATCACTTAACCCTATTTGCCTTAGTTTCCTTATCTGTAAAATGAGCTGGAAAAGGAAATGACAAACCACTCCATTATCTCTGCCAAGAAAACCCCAAAAGGAGTCATGGAGAGTCAGACACGAATGAGAATGACAAAAACAACAGTTAGCAGATACAGTGCTAGACCCAGCTGGTAGCAGCAAGACCTAGATTCAAATTCTGCCTCTACTATTTACAACTGTGTGACCATGCACAAATCACAACCTCCCTAAGCTGTAGGCAATTCTCTAAGACAGAAAAATAGAAATGGTTGTGGAGATTCCTTTGGTGGAGGGAGTTGCCCTAATGACAAATGGCCCTTTACATATGAGTATATAGTCTGTAAGCCCTGCATTTAAATTTTCTGGGTTACCTCTCAAAAGGGTTCTTTGCCAAGGATCCCTGAACTTTTAATATATATATATTTTTTTTTTTGATAAGTGTATTTAAACATAATTGGCTTCCTTTGTATTCCAGTTTATTTTAATAATGATAATAATAATAACAGCTGGCATTTGTACAGCACTTTAAAGTTTCCCAAGCATTTTATATACTTGTGTGATGTGATGGTGTGATGATGATGATGATGATCGCATACCTTATGTGATGCTCATAGCAGCCCTTAGAGGAAGGTGTTATATCTCTAGTTTACAGATGAGGAAATTGAGGCTATGAGATTTGCCCCGGGGCACTCCACTAGTAATGATAATAAGAACCAACATTTACAGAGCACCTACTATGTGCTATGCACTGTACTGAGTACTTTATAATTATTATCTCATTTGATCCCCACAGAAATCCTGGGAGGTAGTGCTATTATAATCCCCACTTTACAGATGAGGAAACAGGACAAGTGACTTTCTCAGAGTCACAAACTGTCAGAGGTTGAATGTGAACTCAGATTTTCCTGACTCCATGCCCAGAGCTCTACCCACTGTGCTACCTAGCTACCTTTTATTTTTATAGAGTTAAAAACATTCTGAGAAGACGTCCATAGGCTTCACCAGACTGCCAAGGGGATACATGATATAACAAAGATTAAGAACCTCTGCTTCAAAATCATTAGGCCACTAAAAGTCCAGATGATTCTCAAATGAGATCAGCCACATGAGAAGACATTTAAGATACCACTTTAAAATTTAAACTTAAAAGTAACCCTAGACTTGTAAGTCTTTTCTTCCACTTTATTGCTGGAAAAGGCTCCAAAGGTAACAAAGTCGCTATACTGTATTTAACTCGGCACTTTCCATGCATGCGGTTCAGAAAACACACATACTGCCTGCTTCAATGAACAATCTCAGTGACGATAATTATGCTCTTTGCATTCAGATTGCATGGAAAAAAGGAGGCTTCTGCCATGGCCAGGGATTAAATATTAATTATTCACATGGTTAATAGATTCATGTGAAGGCTGAATCTAAATTTCAGCACAGGAGCTTAATCTATAATTTATACCTTCCGGGGTTAGGGATTTCATTCTAGAACAGGCAATAAAGTACCAAATGAACATCACTGAGATAACTTTGTTCCCAATGTCAGGGGGGTGTAGTGGAGAGGGTGCTGGCCCCAAGAAGGTGCCCTTGGGTTCGAATCCTGCTTTAGACCCTACCTGTGTGACTCTGGGCAAGTCACTTGTCTCTCAGGGCCTCCATTTCTCATCTGTAAAATGGAGAGAACCATAGAGCTTCCTTTACAATGCTGTTGTAAAGATTAAATGCAATTTTAAAATCCTTCATAAGCCATAAAGTGCTGCGGAAATGTCAGTTATTATAGTTACTATCAATGTCATGCTTTTCTAGGGTGATCAGTCGTGTCTCAGCTCTCCTGTATGTCTGAGATCTAGTTACTTTTGATATCACGGCACATATGTCCTTCCATTTGATAAAGCCTTTTGATACTATGATATTATTTTGATATTATGGCACATATGTCCTTCCATTTGATAAAATAGAGTGGAATCAAATTCAATTCCATTTGCTCTCATGGTCTTCATAGGCACTTAAGAGCATAAGGGCCCCTCCCAGGCTTCCTGTGCCTTACTGGTAGAGATGGACTTTGTAACAGAGTTGACTGAAAAATGGTCAAAGTTCAGTTCTTTTTATATTGCAGGTTTGGCAGGGAAAGCCCTTTCTAGTCTGGCTCCGATCTGCCCTTCCAAGGCTTGCTGTGCATTTCTCCTCTTCATACATTCTGCTTTTCAGATAAATGGGCCTATTCGCTATTCTCCAAACTTGGCATTCTGTTTTCTGCAAAGGTGCTCTCCATACTTGGAATGCCCTTCCTCCTCACTTCTGCCTTAGCTCCCTTCAAGGCTCATCTCCTCATCTATTTCCTCACCTCGACTTCTTAGTTTCTCTGACTTACTTCAAGACTCAGTTCAAATCCAATCTTCCCTCTGAGATTACTTTCCATTTATACTGTATTCATCTTTTATGGTTGTTGTTGTTCAGCTGTTTTCAGGGATGGTTCTATTTGGGGTTTTCTTGGTAAAGATGATGGATTAGTTCACCATTTCCTTCTCTAGCTCATTTTACATATAAAGAAACTGAGACAAATAAGGTCAAATGACTTGCCCAGGGTCACACGGGTGATCCAAATCTGAGGGTGGATTTGAACTCAGATCCTCTTCACTCCAGGGCTGACACTCTATCCACTGTGCCACTTAGTTGCCCTTTTAGGATCCTTAGCAAATTACATTCATAAATGCTTATTATTGAATGAATAAATATCAGTATTCTTCTACTGAACCTGAGCAAGGCACTCTTTGCTTTTAAAACACACAAACTCAACTTCAAAACACACACACACACACATACGAACACACACACACATACATACACACACTCAACTTCATGCTAATAAGGTAACAGGAGCATGGGTACATGGCCCAGCATGATAGAAAATGAAAAGTCTTGTTTGGGGATGTCTCTAACATAGTATTAAGAGAGTTTTCTGGGTGAATTGCAAGATTAAATGACTTGCTCATGGTCACAAAACTAATAATATTGTCAGGGGCAGAACTTTGGTCTCTCTGGCTCTAAGGTTGTCCCTTTACATACTCTCTACATACCACATTGCCTCTCAGAAAGCCCTACATGTTCATTAAACCAATAGGTCACTGGGATTAAATGCCAGAGATACTAGTCTTAAACATTTTGGAGGTGAGGAGCAAGTTTCTTTTCTTGTTTCAATGCTCAAGTGAATGATTTTCTCTTAAGGTGTCAAGGACTCACTTTTGCTTACTCTTGGTTCTCAAAGTATGGTCTGGAGATCCCTGGATGCCCCTAAGACCTTTTCTGACGGCAAGGGTATTTTTATTTAAAAAAAAACCAACTAGGCTGTTTTTATTTTAATATGGTAAACATTACTAGCTATAACCCACATAAATTTCAAAAGTTCAATAATTTTTAAGGTTGTAAAGGGGTCCTGATATTGAAGAGTTTGAGAACTGCTGCTTTATAGGAAGGAGAAGGAAAGCCTCAGAGCAACTCATCCAAGGCTGGGCCCAGAACTTGCAACAGCCTATTGTGTCTGTAACTTAAGAAGGAACCAACTGGGGGGTGGAGCGAAGATGGTGAAGTAGAAGCAAGAACTTGGGTGAGCTCCTGCACCAACCACCAACAATACCTGTAAAATACGACCCTAAATAAATTTTAGAGCTACAGAACCCACAAAGTGACAGAGATAAATGAGTCTCCCACTGAAGGCAGCCTGGAAAGCTGACAGGAAGGGTCTATTGCAGAGCTGGGAGCCTAGCACAGACCTGTGTGAACCATCAGGGCCCAGGCCAGGGGTGACCTGACCAGTGGCACAGACTGGCCAGAGAAGACTTCAGAAGAGTGAATCACCAGAAGCTGTGGTGGTTTCCAGACTTCTCAACTCATAAATGCCAAAGAGAAAGTAAAAGGTCAGTGGGGAACCCTGTTGGAACTGGGTGATGGAAGAGTGTGGTCTGGCCTCTACCCCCAGCATGGGGGCTGTGGCTGCTCCCATGTGACTCCTTCAGGAGCTCGTGGCCTGCAGACTATAGGGGGACCAAGTGACCATTCAGAGGGTAATTGCTTTTACTTTGACCTGCTTGGATCTGGGTCACAGTCTTGGGTGGTGGTCCTGGGGTTTGTGGCCAGCGTGCTAGAGCTTGTGGTGGCTGTAGAGATGGCACCCTCCTCATTGCTCTGACAACTGTGAGAACCCCAGCAATTTGGGACACAGATCTCTCCACTATGGAAGCAGAGTTTTACCGTGGCAAAGAGCTCAAAAGTCAAGTAATTGGCTGGCAAGATGAGCAATCAGATGAAGTGCAATCAGACAATAGAATCCTTTTTTGGGGACAAAAAAGATCAAAACAAGGAACCAGAAGAGGACAACAAAGTAAAAACTCCAGCATCAAAAGCTTCCAAGAAAAATATGAACTGATTACAGGCCACGGAAAAGCTTAAGACGAATTTTGAAAATCAAGAAAGAGGAGTGGAGGAAAAATTGGGAAGAAAAATGAGAATGATGCAAGAAAATCATGAAAAGTGAGTCAACAACCTGCTAAAGGAGACCTAGAAAAATACCAAAGAAAATAACACCTTAAAAATAGTCTAATTCAAATGGCAAAAGAGGCCCCAAAAGCCAATGAGGAGAAAAATGCCTTAAAAAGCCAAATTGCCCAGATGGAAAAGGAATTTCAAAAACTCACTGAAGAGAATAATTCCTTCAAAACTAGATTGAAGCAAATGGAAGCTAATGACTTTATGAGAAATCAAGATACTATTAAACAGATCCAAACAAATAAAAAATAGCAGGCAATGTGAAATATCTCATTGGAAAAATCACTGACCTAGAAAATAGACTCAGGAGAGATAATTTTAAAATTCTTGGACTACCTGAAAGCCATGATCAAAAAAAGAGCCTAGAACTATCTTTCAAGAAATTAGCAAGCAAAACTGTCCTGATATTCTAGAAATAGAGGGCAAAATAGAAATTGAAATGAAAAGATCCCAAAAAGAAAACTCTTAGGAATATCATAGCCAAATTCCAGAGTTCCCAGGTCAAGGAGAAAATATTACAAGCCGTCAGGAAGAAACAATTTGAGTATTGTGGAAACACAATCAGGATAACACAAGATCTAGCAGCTTCTACATTAAGGGATTAAAGGGCTTGGAATATGATATTCCAGAGGTCAAAGGAGCTGGGATTAAAACCAAGAATCGCTTATCCAGCAAAACTGAGTATAATGCTTCAAGGGAAAATATGGTCATTCAATGAAATAGAGGACTTTCAAGTATTCTTGATGAAAAAATCAGGGCTGAACAGAAAATTTGACTTTCAAATATAAGAAGCAAGAGAAGCATGAGAAGGTAAACAGTAAAAAGAAATCATAAGGAACTTCTTAAAGTTTAACTATTTACACTTATACATAGAAAAACAATAATTGTAACTTATGAGACTTTTCTCAGTATGAGGCTAGGTGAAGGGAATATATATATACACACACATCCATATATATGTATGTATAGGAGGGTATATGTGTGTATAAATATATATGTAAGTGTATGTATATGTGTGTACATGTATACATAGACAGAGGGCACAGGATCAGTTGAATAGGAAGGGATGATATCTAAAAAGTAAAATTAAGAGGTGAGAGAGGTGGGGCGGCTAGGTGGCGCAGTGAGTAGAGCGCTGGCCCTGGAGTCAGAAGGACCTGAGTTTGGATCCGGCCTCAGACACTTAACTCACACAAACAAAAACCTAGCCGTGTGACCTTGGGCAAGTTACTTAACCCCAATTGCCCTAAAAGGGGTGGCTAGGTGGCGCAGTGAGTAAGAGTGTTGGCCTCGGAGTTGGGATGACCCGAGATCAAATCCGGCCTCAGAAAATGAGCACCCACACATAAATAATGACTAGCCGTGTAACCTTGAGCAAGTTACTTAACCCCAATTGCTTAAAAAAAAAAAAAGAGGCAAGAGAAAACTGTTACAATGGAGGGGAAGAGCAGGAAAGTGAAAGGGAATGGGTCAACCTTACTCTCATTGAATTTGGCTTAAGGAGGGAATAACATACACACTCAATTGGGTATCTTAACCTGCAGGAAAGTAGGGTGGGAAGGGGATAAGAGGGGGGATGATAGAAGGGAGGGCAGATTGAGGGAGAGGGTAGTTAGAAGCAATCACTTTTTTTTATATTTGAAACATTTAATTTTAAAACCTAGAATTTCATATCCATTTCCTTCCTCCCTTGTCACCCATTCCCTCTGGGAAGATAAGTAATTCAGTATCTGTTGTACTGAATGTCTACCTATGCAAAACATTATCATAGTAGATATGTTGTACAAGTCTGCTTATAATTCCCTCCCACTCATCCCTCCCCCGACCTGGTCCATTCCCCACTTGATCCTATCCCTCTTCCATAGTGGGTACCTCCAACCTCCCCTCCCCCCAAGGATGCCATCCCATCCATCATCCCTCCTCTCATCCCCCTTCCCCCCATTCTGCTGTAGGTTGAGATGTCCCACCTAGTATGTATGTCATTCTCTCCCTGAACCAAATTCAACGAGAATGTGGTTTCGCCTTTTTACCTTCCTATTCTTCCCCTCCCCTGCAACCAGTTCCCCCTGCTTCCTCTACATGAGATAGTTTACCCTACCCTGTCTCTCCCCATCTCTTCTT
>WOXC01000190.1:0-95079 GCA_011680675.1 Gymnobelideus leadbeateri | reverse complement strand
CCCTTCATGACCCAGCTTAAATCCCACCTTCTGCTGGAAGGAAATGATCAGATCTGTTCCTTAGGAAAATGACTGGCAGTTATGTGGAAGATGGATTGGAAAGGTTAGAAACTGAAAACAGAGAGACTAATTCAGAAGCCATCATAATTTTCCAAATGAGATAAAAAGGTAGCCAGCAAAGCAAACATTAATTTTAATAATAAACCTATTATGTGCCAAACTGTGTGTTAAGTGCTTTATGAATATTCTTTCATAGGATCCTCACAACAATCCTGTGAGGTAGGGGCTATTATTATTCTCATTTACATTAAACCAGGGTGGTAGCCTTATGAATAAAGAGTGGGGAGAAAAGAGATTGGTGGGAAATTGTTGTGAAGTAGAAATGACCTGACTTGACAACTGATTGACTATGGGGGAGAGGGAAGGAGAGGGAAAATCAAAGCTGACTCTGTGGTTTTGAACCTGGGTGATTGGAAGATGATGCCTTTGACAGACAGGGAAGTTAGATGGGGGGTAAATCAATCAATCCATAAGCACTTATTAAGCACCTACCCTATGTAAGGTACTGTGTTAAGTGCTGGGAAAAGAAAGAAAATCAAAAGCAATTCCTGCCTTTAAGTTGCTTGAATTCTAACAGGCAAGACAACATATATAAATCCATCCACACAAGATAAATACAGAGAAGATATAACATGGTAACCTAAGGCCTCTGGGAGGAGGTAGGCTTGGATCGAAGTGATATTTGTATTTGCTAAGTCGACATTGCCTCTGGGACATTAAAGTGGAGGTATCTAGGGGTTGGTCTGAGATTCATACCTGAAGCTCTGGAGAAAGAAAAAGGCTGATGCAGAGATTTGGGAGTCATCTGTAGAGATGATGATAGAACCATTGGGAACTAATGAGCACATCCAAGAAGAATGTTATGGCTCTGGGCCATAGCTCACACTCCAGGGAGAGGTCTGTGCTAAGGATTAACTGTATGCTCTGCAGAAGCTAGATTGCTTGGTCATTGTTTTCTTAGACCAATTCCACTTTGTCCAGAAGACTACCAATAACTCCCTCCCAGACATCAGCTCTCGCCAGTTGGCTTGGGTACAGTAGAAGAGGTATGGAGAGAATGAATACTGTGTGTTGGAAACCTCAGTCACTGAAGGACTGTATCACAAGAGTCAGATCCAAGGGACAGGGTATCAGAATTACCTTTAATACCTGGGCACTCAGGATTAGAACCCAGGCATGGCATGATTGGGGAGTAAGGCCTCAGCCCTGCATCTGAGCAGAGACTTTGAAATCCAAACTTGAAAGAGACTAGACAGTAGGTGATGGGTACCTGGGCCCAGAGAGACTAACTAACTGGCACGAAGAGACTAGCAAGCATGCCTAACCTTGAGTAATGAGCCACCTTTTTTCATGGCTCCTTATAAACATCTTGCTCAAGAGTGGAAATGAGGGGGTGGCTAGGTGGAGCAGTGAATAGAGCACCAGCCCTGGAGTCAGTAGGACCTGAGTTCAAATCCGGCCTCTTGACACTTGACACACTTACTAGCCGTGTGACTTTGGGCAAGTCACTTAACCCCAATTGCCCTCCAAAAAGCAAAAAAAAAAAAAAAGAAAAAGAAAAAGTGGAAATGAGCCTTGCATATGAGTATGGTAAAAAATGGGCAGAACTGACTGGAGGAAAAGGAGTCAAAGGCTGAGAGTATTAGCATCTCCTCAGTTATCAGGGACTTCATATTTCTTATTTCTCCTCCTTTCCCCGGTCTTTAGCCTTGGGGCTTCATTCTATTGTTAGGAAAGCACTTGGTGTAATGTGATGGGAAGACAGACAAGTCATGTAACCTCTCCCCAAAGCAGCAGGTGAGGAGGGTAGATTTAGGAAAAATAGATGGATGAGGGTCATAGGTTTGAGGAGAGAAACTGGAGATCTTCTAATCCAATCTCATCATTTTGCAGTGAGGAAACTAGAACACTTTTGATGCAGAACTTCTGTGGCCTTCACTCCCCCTTGGACACTGTATTTATTGCCCTAATTGATCTAAAGGCAGCTAGGTGGCACAAATGGGTAGAACACTTGACCTGGAGCTAGGAAGATCTGAGTTCAAATTCTGTTTGAGATATTTCCTATCTGTGTGTCCCTGGGCAAGTCATTTCATTTCTTCCAGTCACAGTTTCCTCATCTGTAATATTGCTGTTGTTGTTTGGTCATACCCGACTTTTCATAACCCCATTTGGGTTTTTTTGGGGGGCAGAAATACTGGAATGATTTACCATTTAACTTAGGCAAACAGGGTCAAATGACTTGTCCAGGGTCACACAACTAGTAAGTGCACAGTCAAGCAAAACAGATTCCCACGTGGTCAATGTCCAGATATATAGGGACCATTCTGCATCTTGATTCTGCCATTTACCTCCCCAGGTTTCTTAACAGAAGTATGGAATTGTGAATCTGGAACTTTGGAGATATTTTTAATATATTGATTAGTTTTTCTAATCTGCCCTACAACCTCTTTCTTATTATTTGTTTTAATGGATTGCTCTTTTGGAGAGCAGAGGGAAGGGATACTTTGGGAACTGTTTATTGTTGTTCAGTTGTTTCAGTTTGTCTTCCCCCTTTCACAACCCCATTTGAGGTTTTCTTGGTAAAGATCCTGGAGTAGTTTGCCATTTCCTTCTCCAGCTCATTTTATAGTTAAGGAAACTGAGGCAAATAGGGTAAAGTGACTTGCCAAGGGTCACACAGTTAGTAACTGTCTGAGGTCAGATTTGAACTCAGGAAGATGTATTTTCCTGACTCCAGGCCAGGCATTCTATCCACTACACCACCTAGCTACATTGGAAAATGTAGATATTGACTGAAGATGTTAATATTGTTTTATCTTTAAAAATAAAAAATAGATTCCTAAATTTCTACCTTCAGTTCAGCACCCTTATAACTCATACTTGTCAGAATCCCTGGAATTGTCTATCAGCCTTAGACTCAAATGTATTTTTCTGTACATTACCTATTTTGCATGCTGGAGGTGACATATCTCTTGAATCCGCTTTTGAATTTTGTTATTCCCTTTCAAAAATTAGTAGGGCCACTAATAATAGTCTTTTTCATTGGAAGGAACCTCTGTACAAAAACTTGTTTTCTTTTCTTTTTAAAGCTTTTTAGAAATATTTTTATTATTAAATTAATAAATATCCAGAAGCCAAGCTTTTCTATATGCAAAGAAAGACAAAAAAGGAAAATTTTAAGTGAAACAGAAAATTTCTGTTCTGTATACTTTGTCTCCTCCCCTTCCCCCTAACACTTACTGCTTTTGGGGGATATGTTTAAAATTTAACATGGTAGTTTCAACATTGCTTTCCTTGTACCTGTCTGAACTTTCTTCTCCTCCTTTCTGTTCAGGCCTCCTTTCCAAGAAGGCAGTATACTAGGCCTGAGGGGAAGAACTTTACCGTATCCCTGGCCTCCTCTGGGTGAAAATTTGTTGACTTAAGGCTAAACCTTAAGCCCCCACCAAAAAGAAAAGAAAAGAAAAAGAAATGGACTTTGAATTCTTTGAGTTTCAGAGCTCAGGGTTTGGGCTTTTATTTACCAAAAAGCTATGAGGCATCTACCCGGACAATTGGGAATCACAGTAGTCCTTGAACCAGGTACAATCTGGAACAAATCATTATAGATTTAACCAGATTTTCTGTTCTTGTTTACAAACTGTGTGTGTACCAGGCAGCCTGAACTGAAGATGTCACCCTGAAGATGTCTGGACTGTCACTGTAATTGGAGAGGCAGTTGAAAAGTAAAAACTGTGCAGGTAATAAAATATATCTTCCTTCTTAGTACTTTTTTTTCTCCTGAGATTGTCCTGACAGTTATATTTTCTCATACTTGCCTTTTTGATTTATCACCCCCAAATATCCAACCCTGCAAGCCATCAATTTCCTTTGCTTTGTTTCTTCTGGATGAGGAAATCAGCCTCTTTCCAAATCTTTATAGATCATTCTTTGATGTCACCTGCACTACTATCTGACAGTGTAGATGTTACCTGACATTGCTACCGTCACTGTGCCCACTGGGCAGGCTTTGGGAATTGAACTATTGGCCATCCTAGAAGTGGCTGTCATGAGTTTTTAAAAAGTATCTCAGGGTCTGAATTATTTGGATATTTGTTATGCTTGGATGGAGGTGAAAATGGGACAGGACTGACTGTGCCAGGCAATTCAGACAGATGAAAAAAGGGGCGTGAGTTGATAAGAATCACAAGTCAGGCAGACCAGAGGTCAAGGTTCCAAGCAATAGAAAAGACCAGAAGCATTAGGCTGGTATGTGGATCTGGCCAGCTAGAGGTCAAGTTCGGGGAACCTCATCATGAATGAGAAGCAGCCAGGCTCTAGAATCAGAGAGGCAGAAATAAGAGCATCCTTGTATAGAAGATACCCAAATAATCTCTGAGCTTAGGGCATACACAGCATGGTCTAATCAGGTGTTATTTGTAACCAGAAGGCCAGAGAGCCACAGGACCATAGATCTGGAGCTGGAAGGGACTTCAGAGGCCATCTAGTCTAAACCCCTCCTCCCACTCCTATTTAAAGATGAGGAAATAGGCCTATGGATATTGTTGTTGATACTGTACATCCTTTGTTCTTAAAGAGGACCAATGATATTAGCCATGACTTGCAAGTTAATTGGATTTAAGGGATGCAGAGCTGTGCAGTCATTAGCTTCACTCTCTCCTCCAAAGTCATCAGAGTTCAATGATAAGAGCCAGGTCAAGACAAGTGGTGATGGCCCGGGATGTAGTGGGTCTATGGATGTGGCGTCTTATTTAAATTTACACAGGTAATAAGCATCAGAAACTTCCTTTTCCCTCATTCTCTGCTTATCCAAGTCCTATTCTTCCTTTGAGTCCTCAGTTGAATCTCACCTCTTCTATGAAGGGGTGATCTATCTTACAGCACCCTATCCAGATTTATTGTTGTGGGCCTCAAACCACCTTCTGTCCAAGGGAGTTACTTATTTGTAACCAGAACAGGCCAGACTTCCCTCAGGCCTCGCTAATGACTCTCTCCTCCTCTACCCCCATATAGGCATGTATTTTTAAAAGTATCATATCATTTGTATAGACTTTAAGACAGTGAATATAGTCTCTGAAGAACTGAAAAAGGACATCACACAGAGGAGAGTGGAGAGGTTCATGTGGGATGTGAACAGACTGCAACATGTAATTAATGAGGAACTACAAAGATTAGGAATAAAAGATATTAACAGGGAAATATATGATAGGAAGAGTATATAGGCTGGTCATATGGCAAGGAAGAGCGGGGAAAGGCAGATAGTCAGGGGGCTCCAATGGTATCCTGGATCCATTATTGTGGAGCCACTTGGCCGAACCCATAGGAGCATTGGACTCCTCTGATGCAGTTTTAGGGATGTAGGGACCCCAAATACTGAGGTTCAGGGTAGAGTTGTCTGGAAAGAATTCACAGATTCAAGCAGTCTTCCAATCAAAAACTTTATTATAATGCTAATAAAGGAGGGCAGAGCTCCTTATGGTACTTGCATCCTAACAGAAGTGATGCTAAAGCTTATATAGAAAAAGTTCAGTGAGTGGTGTGCCAACTATGCTAATTAGGTGGTAAATATACAGTTTCTGTACCTTGGACACAGGCATCATTCACTACTGTTGTGGCCTGGGGTTGGGGGAAGGTTTCTAAGGGGTCTGTATATCTGTATGTCTACATCTGTAACAAGATAGCCTTGGGAAGTGACGTCTATAGCTTGACCTCTGAATTGTATAGGGCAACTGTGGGAATCAGTGCATGATAATTCTGCTGGTACAAGATAGTTCTGTTTATACAAGGGAGATTCTACAGAGGTCAGTTTGTTCTTGTAACAGGGAGAGATAGTTTGCCTCACTGGGGCCCACTCATGAGTTATTGCCAGAGACAGGGTCTTTGGGTTGGAGAGAGATAGGGTCTTATGTGCTGGGATCTTAGAGCTGGGGTCCGAGTACTTCATGATTTCCTTTTTCTGAACCCAGGAGATGGTTTGGATTTGATCAAATGCTGGGAAGCCTGACTTCTGGGGAGGGGAATACTTCCCTCCTTTTCATTGACTCAGTTTACCTCCCTGGTGAACTGAGAAATGATTTTATTTGTGTATGGTTCATATCTAAAGAGTGTTCTCAAAAGGGAGACAATTTTTTAAAAGTACTCAACATGTACAATATGAAGGAGGAATGGGAAGTCAAGAGATAACAAGCAATGCCTCTAACATGCTGGGTGAACCTTCTTTGCTGAACTTATGGGAGGACATGGACAAAAGTTGGATGGGATGAGCAGTCATGAATGAGTCAGCTTTGTTGGTATGAGAGCTCTTAGTTGAAATGTTTTTGATTCCAACTTAACAATTAAGCTCTCTCCAAAATGGCAAAGACCACACCATGATTTAAGGCCATATATGGCCACACCATCCCACTTGGAATGTAAAGCAGGGGACTCTGTGACACTGGAGATGCTGGATTACTCCTTTGTTGGGATGTCGAAGAGGAGATTCATTCTTTGAGTAGGTACGATGATGTCTGAGATTCTTTCAATTCCATGATTTTATATATCTCTATAGCTCCTCTGTACTACTTTCTTTGTGTATTTTTGTTGTTTTTGTTTTTGTTTTTTTTGCTTTTTGGAGGGGGAAGGTAGGGTAATTGTTGTTAATCTCTGTTTGCCTCAGTTTCCTCAACAGTAAAATGGGAATAGCATTTACTTTGCAGGGGAGGATCAAATGAGAAAATATTTGTGAAGTGCTTAACACAGCACCTCACACATTGGGGGTGCTATTTCAAAGCTGATTTCCTCCTCTTGCACTTGACAGTCTTACAAATACCTGAAGATCCCTAGGCTTTTTCTTCTTCATGTTAAATATACCAAGTTCTCTTGGGGTCTGGCTTATTTCTTTGGTTCTAAGTGTGGCTATTGTATCTTCCCTGATCCGGACAGCTAGGCTGGGTACTCTGTCACATATGACACAGGCCCTGTCCTCAAGGTCCCTCCTGGTTTAGAATGACAATTTATGGGGGCAGCTATGTGGCGCAGTGAATAGAGCCCTGGAGTCAGGAGGATCTGGGTTCAAATCTGGCCTCAGATACCTAACACTTACCAGCTGTGTGACCTTGGGCAAGTCATTTAATCCCAACTGCCCTGCCTTTTCTCTCCAAAAAGAACAACAACAAAAAAAGAATTACAATGTATTCTATGACATCAATATTATAAAGACAAACAATTCTGAAAGACTTAAGAACTTCGATCAAAGCAGCAATCAATCAAGAGTCCAGAAGATTGGTGATGAAAAATCCTACTCACTTGCTGAGAGAGGAGAGCTGGATGACAGAATAACACACACGTTTTTGGATGTGGTCAGCATGGGAATTTGTTTTGCTTGATTACACACATCTTTGTTGCAAGGGTTTAATTTTTCTTTGTGGGGGAAGTGGGAGAGAGAAAAAAAATGCCTGGATGATTGAGAAAATAATTTAAAAACAAAACAAGGTCTTCCCTAGTTGGATTGGGCTGCTTCTAGCCCCACCCCAGCAAAGACCTTGTGTGCTATTGTCTTTGATCAGAGAAATATTGTAATGTAATGATATTAACATGTTTTTGTGTGAAGAACAACAGTTTGGATAGTGCATGTAGTACCAGCAGGCCACGCTTGTGACCGTGCTGATGGCTACACTGGTGTACTGGTTTTTTCCCCACACAATATTCCACCTCTCCTTTCAGAACCTTTTCATAGGCTATCCTGGGCCTGGAATGCAGTCTGTCAGTTAACAAGAAGGATTTATTAAGTGCCTACTTTGTGCCCAGAACCATGCCAAACAATGGGCCTACCAAGAAAGGCCCCTGCTCTCAAGGAGTGCACAACATTACATTCAACTATGTACAAATTATGTTTGTAGACATATTATATATGTATATAATGTTCAAATTGTGTGTATCTATCTCTGTATATATGTATGTGTGTGTGTGTGTGTGTAATTGGAGGTGATGGTCCCCTTCGATAATGAAGGACAGCAAACAACCAGATAGGATTTTAGCTGAGACTTGAAGAAAACTAGGGAAGTCAGGAGACAGATGAGGAAAGAGAGTGTTCCAGGTCTGGGGAATAGCCACTGACAATGTCTGGAATCAGGAGATAGAGTGTATTCTGTGAGGAACAGAAAGGAGGCCAGTGTCACTGGATTTCAGAGTAAGTGGAGAGAGTTAAGGGGGAGGGTAGAAAACTGGAAGTGGGGCAGGTTATGAAAGGTTTCAAAAGCAAATCAGGATTTTACGTTTGATCCTGAGGGTGATAGGGAACCAATGGAATTAACTAAATGGGGGGAGGGGACAAAGTAGTGGTTGATGCCGTCTGACCTGTGCTTTAGGAAGAGCAATCTAACAAATGGAATGGATGGCCTGGAGGGGGAAGAGACTCCAGGCTCGGAGACCAGACAGCTGGCTACTGCCATAGTCCAGGCATGAGGTGATGAGGGCTTATGTTAGGGTGGCCTTTGTGGTAGAGGAGAGAACAGAGTGTATTGGAGAGATGCTAGGCAGGTAAACTTGCCAGAACTCAGCAAGTGATTGGATAGGGGAAGTGAGAGTGTGAGGAATCAAGGTTGACACCTAGGTTGAAAGCATGGGTTTCTGGGTAGCACTGATAGTAGCAGTACCCTCCGAAGTAATAGGAAATTTGGTAAAGGGATGGTTTTGGGGGGAAAGATAATGAGTTCAGAGTTCAGATTCAGAAGGAAACAGTTGGAATTGAAAGAGTGGAGGTCAGAGAGAGATTAAGACTGGATAATAAGATCTGGGAGTCTTCAACGGAGAGATAAGTGAATCTATGAAAGCTGATGAAATCGCCAGATGTAGTAGAATAGAGGGAGAAGAGGGCCCAGGACAGAGCCAACATGGTTAGTGGGCATGACCCAGATGAAGATTCAGCAAAGCAAACTTAGGAGAACCAGGAGAAAGTAGGGTCACAGAAACCTAGAGAGAAGTGTCTAAGAGAGAGCGATGGATAGTGTCAGGGGCTACAGAAAAGTCAAGAAGTGTGAGGACTGAGAAAAAGCCACTTGATTTGGCAATAAAGAGATTGTTAGTAACTTTGGAGGGCATAGTTTCAGAAGAAAGGAAGTGGAACTATATTAGGTGGCCATATTTTAGATGGCTTTCTCCAGCAGTTTATTCACAAAAGGCAGGAGATATATGGGACTATAGGTAAAAGAGATGAACAGATCCAGTAAGGGTGTTTGTTTTTTTCTCCCTGAGGGTACAGTCCTCACCTCTGCTTCTTAGAATACCTAGGTCATTTCAAAGCTTAGTTGGAGAGTAACCTTGTTCTTTGGAACCCCTCCCATCAAGTAGCAATCTTCTCCCCTCATTACTTTGTATTTACATTGATTATATTTCCTATATTGTACTTGTTTCCCTCTTTGGAATGAAAGCCCTTTGAAGGCAGGGATGTTTTTGTTTTTGTTTTTTGTCTTTGCATCCCAGTGTTTTTTGGGGACCCAGGTGGTCAGTCTCAGTCGAGCAACTCAGCTCATCCTCTCCTCTCCCCTTCTTTCCTCCCCATTCCCCTCCCCTCTCTTCTTCTCCTCTCCTCTCCCACTGCATCCTGGACCATCTCCAGTTGTCCTGATCTATATCTTGCAACTGAACCCAGATGACTGGAGGAGAAAGTAAGCTGGTGACTTTGCACAGCCCTCCCTCACTCAAATCCAATTCAGTTGCAAGTCATGTCATCATACCCCTGATGTCAGGGTCCTCTTGGAGAATGAAGGACAAACCACTTAATAAATGTGTAGTGTTTGGTGGGTTGTGAGATTGATAGTAACAGTATAAATAGCTGACTGCTATCAATTTGATTTAGGAGCTACTAGGGGCAGCTAAGTGGTATAGTCAATAAGAGTGCTGGGCCTGGTGTCAGGATGACTCATCTTCATGAGTTCAAATCTGACCTCACATACTTACTAGCTATGTGACCCTGGGTAAGTCACTTCAACCTGTTTTCCCCAATTTCCTCATCTGTAAAATGAGCTGGAGAAGGAAATGGTCATGGAAGAGTCAGACATGAGTGAACAACAACAATCAACCTTGTAACCTGAGTTTTAGTCAAAGATTTATGGCAATCTGCTACAATTTATTTAGTTGTGCTGGTACCTTCTCAGAGGAGTTCTCTTGCTTCCCATTCCCCCACCTCTGGGCTGTCTGTCTATAGGGAAATGGAGCTGAGCACATGTGGCCAAAGGCAACATAGTGCAGTCAAGACAAGGCTGAGTTTTAGAATGATTGCTCCTGAGACATACTCACCTCCCCAGGAGTCACCCTCCTACCTCATGTCCCTCTGTTGCAGTTTGGGGTGCTGGGAACCCTGAAATGCAAGGGTACAGGGTGGGTCTGCCTTGAAAGAATTCTACCACTCAAACCTTCTTTCAGTCAGAGGAATGAGGTTTTATTTTAACACCAGTTAGGTGGGTGAGATTCCTAACAATTCAGATTTAATGGGGGTAAGATTGGTACTTATATCCAAGAAAAGACTGTGAGAAGATCTGGATGGGGTTAAGAAGTAGCAAGTAGCCTGGGGTGGGTCAGGTGCAGACAGTGAAAGGAGTTAAGTGGTCTGGGCTGTGTTGGAGAGCCACAGTGAAAGGACAGTTAAAAGGATTATTGAGTATCTAGGTTGAAATGTGTAGGATGTTTAGGGGCTCAGTTGCATTCAAAGACATGGTCTTTTCCTTTTAGGGGTCCAGCATGAATCCCATAACTCCATCAACTCCACAATTGGGTGGACCCCTCACCCTGTTGGGACCATGGACCCTGATAAAGGATGTGACTGGTGTTATGAAGAATTAGGGTGGTGGCTATGGGAATGAAAAGGAAGGGGATGAATCAGAGGCATGTGACAGAAAGACTGAGTATACTTGGCAACCATTAGATGTGGAGAGCAGGGGTAAAGAAGAGGGAAGAAGTGAAGACTTCAGTTGGGGACCTGGGTCACTGGAAGGCTGGGCAGACATAGGGAAGTTAGTAATGGTTTCTATTGTGCTCGTGTTACGTGTACTGATGTTTACCTACTTTCTAGCTTTAAATCTACAATTTTCTAATGGCTCTTGTCTCCCTGGCTCAGTTATTTCTTGGCCCTTAGTTTTTCCATCTGTGAAATGGGGACTTGTTGAGAATATTAGCTACCATGAATTGTTGAGTCAGTCCATGAAGCATTTATTGAGCACCTGTATTGTGCAGGTGTGGTCTGAGTCAAGCTGAGATCTGGATAAAATGGTCTGGGAAGTTTGCCTGGGTGGAATTTCTAAAGAGTGAAGGAGCCTTTTAACAATTAAGTCTGTTTGGCCTCCTCATCCACTTGACTTCCAGGGGAACACAAAGACGCTCCTTCAGTTTTATTTACTGGGTAATTATGAGGCTGGCAGGCACTACAGCAGAAGCATGTTTTACAGGAATCCTGTCTGGTTCAGGTCCTGGTGAGCAGGGCCCTGTCTTGGGAGGGAGCTGGCATTTCCACGTGAGCCCTAGCGCTCAATTACAGGGCTTGTCCAGCTAGCCAGGAATGGCCTGTGCCCTCAGCAGTAATGCTGAAGGGACTCCCTGCCTGCTGGCTTCAGAAAACCAGGAGGAACTAAGGTTTGAAAGCATTAGCCTAAGGACTGAGGCCAGTGAGGTAGCCTTCTTACCTCTTCTGGTCCCATTCCTGTCTTCCATGGTACAGGGGGAAAAACAACAAAACTCTAACTTTGGGGTCAGTTTTGCCTATGGGATCACGGGCAAATCATTTAATGTCCCTCAGTTTCTCCCTCTGAAAAAGGAAAGGACTAAATGACCTCTGAGGTTTCTTCCAACCCTCGATGTATGATCTTACTGTCTTAGGCGTTCATAGAGCAACACTGGGAGGAGGGAAATCCAAGACTGTCTCCTTTCTCTCCTTAGCCCTGCCCTGTTGCATTTTAATCACTTCCAAAACCCTGGATGGAGAGAGATCTCAGCCAGAGCCTTAAGCATTGGACTCCACTTTACCATTGGGTCTAGTGCACCTTTAGGTGAAGTCACTCCCTCACTTTCAAAAGATCTGAGTGCATTGTCCTGCACCAGCTTTGGGTAATGAAGACTATTGAGAGTGATAGTCAAATCCAAAAGGATTATTAGCCTTTTCTACACTGACATCCCCTGCTCTCTTCTCTCCTCCCCTTTCCTCCTCTTCCCTCTGTAATTCTTGAAGTTCCTGTCCTCCTACAGGAATGACCTTGAGATAGGTGATGGTTGGCAGAGCTGGGGGCATAGGAGGAGGAGCAATGATCTGTTCCAGCTTGTGTGAAAAAGAAACCCAGATCCTCAACCTGCACTTTGGGAGGAGGCCACGAGGATGCCTCTCTACCCACTTCTCCCTCCCTCACTCCACTTGCTGCCCTTATTGATCAAAAGATAGCCCTAATTGGCTCAGTGGATTGGGCATTATACTTGGAGTCAGGAAGACTTGAGTTCAAATCCTGGCTCATAGACTTATTAGCTGTGTGATGCTGGGTAAGTCTGGTGACCTCACATCTCAGCCTCAGTTTCCTTATCTGTAATATGGGGATAATAATAGGACCTACCTTACAAGGTTATTGTGAGGCTCCATTGAGATATATTTAAAACAATCTGCAAACTGTAAAGTACTGTATAAATGCCATGATTATGGATGTTATTATCCTTAGCCCCTTTTCTCCCCATCATATTCCTAGGCCCTGAGTCTGGGTTCCGGAAGGTGCCTATTGGGATGTCAGAGAGGATAAAGGAATTGACATGAAAGAGGAAAGAAAAGGTGGGTTTGCAGTATGTAATCCTGGAAAGTTCCCGTCTAGAAAAGGAGCTGTTGTTATAAGGTTCCCAGACTGGGAAGTGCACATTCCTGGCCTTCATTCTCCTGGGGCAGGAAGGAAGGTTCTCAGAGCCCTCAGTGTGTTTTGGAGTGTCTCCAAAAGGATAAGGAATGCCTTTATTTTTTTCCTCCTGTATTTGTATCTCTAACACTCAGCACAGTGCCTGACACATAGAAGGTGCTTAATAAATGGTTATTGACCGACTGAACATCCCTTCCTTTAGAAACCTGTTCACAGACTATGTGTACACTTTGCTTTTCTAACATTGCCAGGCCTCGGTTAGAACCTTGGCTCCCTGGCTGAAGATCGGAGCCTTGCCACCGTTACCTGGCACAGGGGCAGGAGAGATGATTCCTTTCATCTGAGATGACCTTGGTTCTTATGACCACAGTGCTAGAGTTGGGATGGGTCTCACAAGTTGCCTTGTCCAAACCTCCTCATTTTACAAGTGAGAAAACTGAGTCTTGGAAGTGATTGGCCTTGCTTACAGGTAGTAAGCATCAGAGGCAAGATTGGATCCCAGGACGCTGGCTCCAGATTCAATGTTTTTTTTCCCATTGTATGGCATTATCTCCCTTTTCTCAGAGGAGAATCTCATGGAAGCAAGTTGAATGGAACTTTGCTGAGACACAGGGTTGAAGCAGTCTTGTTTCCTGAGGAGGAAGAATTGGGAGGTTGGGGGTGGGAGGGTATTAGGAGCCTGACTTACAACAATTCAACAAACATTTATTTAGGAACTACTCTGAGGGACAAAGTATAGTGTTAGGGATAGAGAGCTAGCCTTGGAGTCAGGGAGAACTGGATTCAAGGCCTGCATTTCAGATCCTGAATGACCCTGGGTAAGTCATTTAACTTTTCAGTGTCCTCAGCATCTCTCTAAGATTCTTTTTTTTTTCTTTTTGGAGGGGGGAAGGCAGGGCAGTTGGGGTTAAGTGACTTGCCCAAGGTCACACAGCTACTAAGTGTTAAGTGTCTGAGGCCTGAACTCATGTCTTCCTGACTCCAGGGCTGGTACTCTATTCACTGTGCCACCTAGCTGCCACCCTCTCTAAGATTCTTAAGTTGCTGAGCAGGTACTGATCTTCATTGGTAGAGAGTTTCCACATTATGGTTCCTTGTGTTAATGAAATCACAAGTCTGGACTGACACTCTCCCCCCACAAAAAACAAAACAAAATATAACTAGGCCCCAAACCTGCCTCACAGAGCTGTTATATTAAATGAAATAATACATGTAAAGTGCTACACAGATATCAATAGGGATGTGGCAAAGCCCTTTACATACTTTGATGAGATTTCTCACACCATTTAGATATTTGATTTTCTCTCTCCTTCTGGGTTGAACGTACTTTAGAATGTATTGCCTTTTATTATTCTTTCTTTAATAATTGGTAGCCAAGGGGCAGCTATGTGGTGCTGTGAATAGAGCACCAGCCCTGGAGTCAGGAGAACCTGAGTTCAAATCCAGTCTCAGACACTTACCTTGGACAAGTCACTTAACCCCAATTGCCCTGCCTTCCCCACTCTAAAAAGCAAAAAAGAAAGAAAAAAATCGGTAGCCAAAGTCCTTGAGGGGAGTAATCAGTCTCTGTGTTCATGGCTGCTGGCGTGCTCGAGTGCCTTCCCTCACTCTTGAAAATGCAGATGAGCAAATGTCTCACTCCTAGAGGGAAAGGCAGGCCTACTAGGTGACTGGGTAAGGGATGTTGTGTTCTATTCCTACTTGCCACAGCTGCCAGTCCCCATGCCCCTGCAAGCCCCTCATTCAGTTTGCACAGGCCTCGGTGGGACAGGTCCAGACCTGGTGGCATCATCCCACTGTCCATCATTTGCTCACTGTCTACCATTTGCCCTAATCAGAACCTCCACTGACCGAGGTATGCAGAGAAGGAAGCATGCATACCTCTGGGAGTCAACTTGTTCTCCAGGTCTCAGGCAGGAATCCACTTGAAGCTACCTGTCTGTGCCAGCTGCTATCACCTGACTCTGACCTGAGAGAAATAACTCATTTCCCCTGTAATACGATGCTCTTAATCACCTTATATCCAATGTAGGCTTTGGTCTCCCCAGCAATCAATCAACAGGGTTCACAGCCATCCTGTGGGGACAAGCTGAACTCCTCCTCTATGGTCCCAAGAGTCCTCTATAGTTGCCTTTCACTGGGGGTGATGGTGGTGCTGCCACAGAAGACAGGTGTCCAGTTTGGTTTTTTCATAGCTTTTCAGCTCAAGTTTACAGGTTTGGTCCTCGTGGGATCATACATTATAGAGCTTTTAGGAGTGTCAGAGTCCAGTTAGTTCAACTCCCTCATCTCATAGAAAAATGAAGCCCGGGGCAGGGGGTGAGGATGAGATGGAGGTGGGTTAATTAAGGGACCCCAGGTCAGACAGGTAGCAAGGACAGTATATGAACCCATACCCCCTGATTTCAGAGCCAGCATTTTTTACTATACCACTCTGTACAGAGAAAAGCTCTGCTAGGGACAAATGGGTATCATAGTTTGGGGTGTATGTGGGATGTGTAGAAAACCCTGAGCAGTTCATTTGCTCAGTAAGAGCACCTCCAAGCTGGCTATCTTAACACACTGTCAGTAACATCCTATCAGGGGTGAAGGAAAAAGAATGGCCCTGGATCAAAGTTCTGATGTGTAAACTTAGCGTTTAACTTTGCCCTGGCTTCCTTTGAGCTCCAACCTTTCTTTGGACTACTGGTGTGTCCTACCGTCCTGGAACCAGAAGGAACTTCAAGGTCCTCAAATCCAATCCCTAAATTTACAGTTGAGAAAACAGCCTCAAAGAGGTTAAATCAAAGAAATTGATCAGAAACACAGTGAAACTGGAGGTCAGTATGATTTGGGAAGAGAAAGCACACACAAACAACAGATTCATAAAATCCATTTGAGAAATGTAAAGTGGTAAATGCTAGAGGAAGTTTGGGTTAATGAAGAAGAGTAGCCAGGACTAATGGCCATTAATCTTGCTTTGGAGCTAGGTGGTGAAGTGGATAAAAGGGGTGAGTAGGGGGTATTTTAGGGCCCTTTGGCAAAGCGTTTCTCCATTTCATAAATGCCCTCCCTCTTCACCTCTGCCTTGTAGAATTGCTTCCTTTAAAGCACGGGTCAGTGCCTTTCCTGATGCCCTAATTACTAGAACTCTGTTCCTTTTGAAATGACATTGCCTTTTGATATTACTTTTTTATTTGCTTATTTGTCTACACAGTATATTCTTTCAGCTAGGTAGCACAGTGGATAGAGCGCTGGGCCTGGAATCAGGAAGAACTGAGTTCAAATCTGGCCTCTGACACTTACAGGTTGTATCACTGGGCAAGTCACATAACCCTGTTTTTCTCAGTTTCCTCATCTGTAAAATGAGCTGGAGAAGGCAATGGCAAACCACTCAAGTTTCTCTGCCAAGAAAACCCCAAATTGGGTCACAAAGAGTCAGATGCTACTTAACAACAATGACAAAATATCCAGTCAGTTTATGAAACAGAGTACTTTTTACCTGAATATGGAGGCTGTATGCCTAGTACCCACCAGAAAGTTTCTTCCAGATTCCAGGGAATGAGCCTTACAGGATTATAGATTTAGAGTTGGGAGGGGGCCTCAGACATAATCTAGTTTAACTCCCTCATTTTACAGATGACATAACTAAATAGCTTCAGTAGATGGTCATGAAGACCTGAGTTCAAATCTTACCTCACTTACTATGTGACCCTGACCAAGTCACTTAACCTTGGTTTCCTCTTCTATAAAATGGGGATAATGATAGCACCTACCTCACAGGGTTGTTGTAAGGCTCAAATGAAATAACATATTAAGTAATTTGCAAACCTTAAAGTTATATTCATACTAGTTGCTATTATTCATAAGCCAAAGCCTAAAAATGTTAACAGATTTGCCTGAGGTAATAAGTGGCAAGTCTAGGATTCAAACACAAATTCCCTAACTACAAATCCAGTAGTATTTCTGAATGCTCCATCCTCTTTCTCTCCTGCTTTATCCCATTACTCTTTTTTTTTTCTTTTTGGAGGGCAATTGGGGTTAAGTGACTTGCCCAAGGTCAAACGGCTAGTTTTGTGTTAAGTGTCTGAAGCTGAATTTGAACTCAGGTCCTCCTGACTCCAGAGCTTGTGCTCTATTCACTGTGCCACCTATCTGCCCCCCAATATTACTCAAGTAACCTGAAGCCCCATTTTCTGAAATCCTCAGGTTTTAGACTTATGTTCCTTATGTTCCCTCTGTGGACTGGTTGGGAAATATTGTGAACACATCTGGATGGAAAAGTGCCACTGAGACAGAAATAATCATCCATTCCCCCTTTTCTTCTCATGAACAAATAGTTATTGGTCAAGGATCCCTGAGCAGGCATAGAGCCACTTGTATAGCTCACAGACCCCAGTGGCCTGATCATCTGTTCTACAAATGATGGGAGGGGGCTGTTGGCTAGAATGGGAATGATAGTTTGGGAAAGAATCAATTGCTAGTGCCAGGATGGCTATTGATTTGGTGCCTGCCTGCCAGGGAGGGGCAGCTGTCATAAAGATTTCCGATTGCTGAGTTGTATATGGGCAATAAGATTACAGCTCCTCTTCCATTACAGAAATGGCAATCAGGCCATTACTCTCCCACTTTGAGAACATAAAACCTCAGGAACTGGATAGAGCAGAATGTGTAGCAGTCATCAAGGAAGTGACCAAGAATATGGTTAGGGAATTCTGTTTGCTGACAGATGTTTGACCCTCATCCCTACACTCCAAACCACCAGAATTCAGGCACTCTGTATTTGTTTTTTGGAGGGGAGAAGCAAGGCATTTGGGGTTAAGTGACTTGCCCAAGGTCACATAGCTATTAAGTGTGTTAAGTGTCTGAGTTTTGAATTTGAACTCAGATCCTCCTGACTCCAGGGCTGATGCTCTATTCACTGTGCCACCTAGCTGCCCCTAATTCAGGTAGTCTAAAGGTCCATGCTGTTCAGCAATATCTGTGGCCAAAAAGCCCAAGTTACATTAGCCTAGGTATCCTCATTCCTTGTCATTTATTTATTCTGCAGTTACTTCCCAAGTGCGGCTTTCCAACTTAGCTCCTTACCACTTAGCATCACTGTGGTATCTCACACATGTAATGTGTTTGCTAGTTCATAACATTTTCATTCCTGTTACACAGTGAGAGAACAAGGGCAATAGAGCAGCACTATCTCTACTAGTGGGCATCAGGTGAAAGCAGCTGCCTAAATTTGCATCCACATGGAAATATCATAGATTTAGAGTTAGAAGGAACCATCTAATAAGAATCCTATATTTTACTGAAAAGAAAACAGAGTCACACAGGAAGCGAATGGCTTGCTCATGGCCACACAGGTAGTGAGTGGCAGAGCCTGGATTGAACCCAGGTTCTCTTCCCCCAAATCCAGTGCTCTTTCCACTACACCATCAGTGGAAGCCACCATGTGCAAAGCCTCCATTGGTAGGTATCATTTACTATTTCATTTGGTGCTTACAGGGACAAAGGCCAAATGTTTTCTAAGGGAAGCAGAAAAGGGATTACTATCTGCATTTTACAGATGAGGAAAGTGGGACTCAGAGAATTTAAGTATTTCTGCTTAG
Organism: Gymnobelideus leadbeateri; assembly: GCA_011680675.1. NCBI lineage: Eukaryota > Metazoa > Chordata > Mammalia > Diprotodontia > Petauridae > Gymnobelideus > Gymnobelideus leadbeateri. The sequence goes on along the minus strand of WOXC01000190.1, from coordinate 76,580 downwards.
TACCCAGATCTTCTGGGAACTAATCCAGGATAACTATCCAATATACTTAATGTTGAATCATGGAAGAAACCCTCACAAGTCCATCAATTGAAAAACAAACAAAACAAGTTTATTCAAAAATAGATCTCTCATTTGAACAGACTTTCCAGGCTACACAGTTTTAAATAATTCACTTTAAAAGCAGCATCAGTCATAGACCAGAAACACCTTTCTATGTTATGGAGGTTCCCAGTGTGCAATATCCTACATAGCCAGTCTGGCCATGAGAGAAAAGTCTCTTTTTTACCCTAGAGAAACTCGGGTAAGAGTTAGTGGGGCTTAGCCCTTCCTCTGGGCTAGCCTGCCTGCCTCAGTCTCTGCAGTCAGGTCAGTGCAATGATTTTTAGATCTTGTTACTTTGTCTCTGTTTGCCAGGCTCTTACAGAATGCTTCCTTGGTTCCTGCCTTACAGACTGGAACAGACTTCAATGACCACCTAGTTCAACCCATATCTGAAAAAAGGACTCCCTCTCCAATGTACCCAAATGGTCATCCAGCATTTGCTTGAGGGAGAACTCACAACCTCCCAAGGCAGCATGTTCCACTTGGAGGTGGTGGGGGCGTAGCTCTATAGGTTTCCCCCTATAATCATGGCTGAATTTGCCTCTTAGCAAAAATCCTCAAAGATGTGGAAGCTCTGGTCCTGTGTCTCTCCCTGATTCCTTCAGTTATGAGAGAAATGAGGCATCTGTCATTAGCAATGGGTTGATGAAGGACAGCTCCGCCTGGGTGGCTATCAGCCTTTATCTGGGAGCTCTTGCTTGTGCCCAAGGCCCATTGGTACCATTTTCAAAACTGAGTCCTAATCAACATTTTAGAAAAATGGGCAATAGCATTTTTCTCAGGTGCAGGGATTTTGTTCCTGGCTATGTAGGAACAAACTGTCTAGCAGTAGACAGGTTGCAGGGCCAGATTTAGATCCTCAGACTAGCAGGAGGGAGGGTCTGGCCCTAATTGGAGAGGCAGTGTCCAGGCAGATGCTGACCCAGCCACCCACAGACAGTAACTCTGGCTCCTCCTTTCTTCTTGGTACTAGCAGAAGGATAGGGCCCCTTCAACCTCAGGGCTTTTCTGGGTCTTGGGTATCTTGAAGTTGGTTAGAAAAGGCCCTATCAATGCGCAGAGTGTTGTACTTGGGTGGTGGGGTCCCAGGCACATGGGCCCCTGGGGCCTGAGGCAGCTGCAGAGCTGTATTGAAGGTAGGTAGGTCATCATCAAGAACACAGGTTGGATTGTCACAGCCAGTGAGGTCTGAAGGATTCTCAGAGGATGGCTGGCCCTGTTGGCTTTTCCTTTGGGCCCACCGCTTCTTGGTCTTCTGCCAGAAGCGCCGGGCAATGACGGAGAAGAAATCAATGAAGAAGACCTCAATGATCTCAAGGACACAGACCACAGAGCAGCTCATCCATAGGCCCAGCTGCCCCCCGAAGTTGGATAACAGCGTCTCAATCTACAGAAAATATTGATCAGCATTCAGTTACTCAACAAACATTTATCAAGTGCCTACTGTGTACCAAGAAGAAGCCTCAGAGCCAGAAAGATGTGAGTCCAAGTCCCATCTCTGATATAAACTGGTTGTGTCACTCTGGGCAAGTCAATTTAACTCCTTAGTGTTCCAGGCAACTCTATTTAGACTCTAGAGTTGCCAAGAGGGTATTGGCCTGCACTGGTAGGAGTTTCCTCATCCCAAAGCTCTCTACCAATGAAATCACAGGTCATACAATCCCTACCCCAACCCCCATACTCTAGGAATGGGGGGGACACAAAGACCAAAGGGAGGACATACAACACATATATCGTATATGACATATAAGACAGATACAAATCAATGGGAGAATTGTGTAAGGTCCCCAGAAGAAGGCAGTTAGGGCTCCTGAGTTGAGGAGGGGGAATGTTCAAAGTAGAAGGCAACCTGATGAAGGCCCTGAGGTGGGAGATAAATCATGAATGGGGGAGATGGCATTCTAGGTGGTGGCAAAGGGATTTCCTGTCCTGACACAGAACCCGAGGCCCAAGTAACAGGCAAACCTCTCAGAGGCTTCCTCATTGCTAAACTTGGAGCTGTAGTTTGGCCCTGGAATATCTGGGGTCTCTCTGACCTCAAACAAGCAGGAGTGTGTCATGGCTATGCCCCTAGAGTCAAGACCTAGCTTGCCAGATTTCAAAACAGTGCTGGCAGAAAACTACACAGTATTGCCCTCTTTTAACGATTGACTACTTGAGTTGCCTCCCTAACACAAAGAGAGACTGAGGACATGGGGAATACACCTGCTGGCTCAAGTATTCTTTTCAAAAAAACCTGTAATGTCTGATGGTAGGACCTCCTGATTTCCCTGTTGTACAACTGGAAAATGAGAGAAACAGCTAGGCAGGACCTTATCAATGTGTGTGCAGGGGGTCAGAAATGTCTTACCCCTCCCATTCCTTTACTCTAGCTTGTTTTACTCTCAGATTTTACTTTTTCAATTAATAAACATTTCTTTTCTTTTATTTTTTTGCTTCTTTTTTTTTAGAGGGGAGAAGGTAAAGCAATTGGGGTTAAGTGACTTGCTCAAGGTCACACAGCTAGTAAGTATCAAGTGTCTGAGGCTGGATTTGAACTCAGGACCTCCTGACTCCAGGGATGGTGCTCTGTTCACTATGCCACCTAGCTTCCCCCACCCCTTTTAAAAAAAAGTGTTTGGTTTTTGGTTTTGTTTTTGGAGGGGGGAAGGCAAGGTCATTGGGGTTAAGTGACTTGCCCAAGGTCACACAGCTAGTAAGTGTCAAATGTCTGGGGCTGGATTTAAACTCAGGTCCTTCTAACTCCAGGGACGGTGCTCTATTCACTGCGCCACCTAGCTGCCCCAAGCATTTATTTTCTGTCCCTCCTATATCTCCCCAATTAAAAAGAAAAAAAGAAAACCCTTCTAATGGAAAGGTACTTTGCAATAATAATAATAATAATAATAATAATAATAAATAAAAGCTAGCATTTTTTGCCTTTTTGGGGAGGGCAATTAGGGTTAAATGACTTGCGCAAGGTCACAGGGCTAGTTTTTGTGTTAAGTGTCTGAGGCCACATTTGAACTCAGGTTCTCCTGACTCCAGGGCTGGTGCTCTATTCACTGTGCCACGTAGCTGCCCCAATAGCTAGCATTTTGTAGCACTTTAAGGCTTATAAAGTGCTTTACGAATATTATATCATTTAGTCCTCACAACAATCCTGGGATGTATGTACTATTATTATCCCCATTTTACTAATGAGGCAACCAAAGCTGTGAGAAGTTAAGTGACTAACCCCAGGGTCACACAGCCAGGAAGTTTTTACAGGTGGGATTTGAATTCAGGTCTTCCTGATTCTAGCTTGAATACTCTCTCCCTTACGCCATTCCACCTAGCTCCTAAGCTTCCAACCCTGACTGGCAGGCTGGCACTGGGAGGGAAGCAAGAAACAGAATGGTCAATGATCTTAATCTGGAAAGCAGGTTTTGGGAGGTTGAGACCTCAGACGCCCTCCCCATGGGATTGTGTCAGCCCCATTGTTAACTGACCCACCTCCACCCCCACCCCAAACATGACAGGACAGTCTCCCCTCCCAACTCAAATCAGTTCCTCTATATGACTTCATACTATATGGTCTCCACCTCCTTGGTCCTTGCCCTGGGGAGCAGAGCCCATTTCTGGGAAAGTATCACTTACACTGTTGGCAGGACTCTCTATGATGGATCTCTGGTTCAGATCTTTATAGAAAATCAAGAGTTTGGCTAAGTCTGTCCTGGAAGGAAGCAAACACAAAACAACCTGGAGTGAGCCAACCCAAGGGCAGGAGTGATACAGTTAGATCTGGTCCTGTTCCTCCCTTACTGGAGTCCCCACTCTGTCTGGGAGATGCCCTGGGCTTTCTATGGGCCCCTTTAGTGAGACTGAGAATCATGGCCAAGAAAACTTGATTTGAGAAATAGAAGCTGTTTCCTTATCTTCTGCACTACTTCTTTCTTCTCTAAGCAGCCTTCTAGGGCCTCCCAGGGCCAGGGCAGGAACATCTACACTCTGTCATTAAAGATCCTCCCAGAAGAAAAGAGGATTTTCCAAAGAGAGGGTGGAAGCCATCAGGGATAGGACTAAATGGTGTGGGAGGGGAGCCTTATTCTAAGAACGAAAGAAGTCCCCCTTGGTCAGGTGTGGGGAGAGCAAGGAGAAAGAAAATGAGGCTAAGAATGGAGGGAAACTTACTTGTTTAGCCTTTTGTTTTCTTTTTGGCCTTTATCCCATGTGAGAACGTCCAGTATCCATCTCTGAGGGAGAAAGAACACATGTGCATGGGCATGCATGGAGAGCTTTATTTTCTGAGGATGAATCCTCAAGGATGTATCTTTTCTATCTGGAAGGGCCTGGCTCTTCCTGGTGGGGAGGCAAAGGAAAGGGCTGGAGCTCTCCCTCCCCAGGGCTGGGCCAGGACTCAGAAAGGTTGTCTCTTGAATGAGATATACATTTCTGGACCTGATCAATATGCACATTGATTTTGTTTTACTATGTATACTTACTACAAGGGTTTTGTCTCTTTTCTTTTGAATTGGGCAGGGCAGAGGAGAAGTGAAGGAATAGGATTCCAAAAAAGAAAATGAGAAAAGAACAAAAGGAAGGCCGGAAGGAGCCATAGATTAGCAGGACAGCTTTGAAAGTTTTAAGTTGAATTTACTTTACACCTCAAAAGAAAGGCAAGTACTACACAAGAGATTCAGTTTTACTTGCAATTCCTACCTTCTGTTCCAATCATCTATGTATATATGCAAATATCTATCTACATATGGAAATGTTAATTTTTTAGTTTTAAATTTCAATTTTATTTTCAATTTTTATTTTAAGTTCAGAATTTTTTTTTTTGTTTGTTTTTTGGAGGGCAATTGGGGTTAAGTAACTTGCCCAAGGCCACACAGCTAGGTTTTTATTTGTGTGTGCGTTAAGTGTCTGAGGTCAGATCGGAACAGAATTTTTTTTTTTTTAAAGAAAGGTTGCATTTTTCATGGAAGGGAGGAAGGGAGAGGAAGGCTTTTTGTTTCTCCTGTCTGCCCAGCTTTCTCCCCTGGACCATAGGCAACATTCACAGGGCAGTGAAGCCCCAGCTCAGCCAGGCTGGTCCTCTTATGAGGGAGGGGCGGGAGGAAACCTATGGTTTTTCTAGATTGGGACCCAATGAAGGAAATAAACTTACTTCTGATATGTCAGATGGCCACTGAGCCAGACTGGTGGTCAAAGACCATTCTTTAAAGCTGTGAAGAAAAGAAGGCAAGGTGAGTTTAGCTAGACCCAATGTGGTCTCTACCCTCACCTACCTATGGCTACACTTACTTGCAAGGTTCCCGGCAGATGGCCTGGCAGCCCAGCTCTTCTCGGACAAATGCCTGGTGCAGCTTATAGTAACAATACACTGTGGAGGGAAGAACATTGGGTCTGAAGGCCATGAAATGCCCCAGAAAGCCCTGCCATGCCCTACTCTGTTCATTTCCTGTCTCTCTGTTCTTTGGTTCTCTTTCCCTCTACGTCTGATACAGAATGGTGGATTTAGAGTTGGAAGGAAGCTCGGAGATCCTCTAATCCAACCCTTAAATTTTGCAGATAGGAAAAATGAGAAAGACCCAAAATGATGAAGTGATGTGCTCAAAATCACAAAGGTAGTGACTGATGGGGCTGGAACTACACCTGGGTTCCCTGAGCCCAAATCCAGCACTCTGTTGTTTCTCTATGTCTGCTGTGTCAAAATCTGGAGGAGCAGAGGACATGCGCCTTGTACACAAGAAAAGACATTGGCCTCCCCCACTGGCTTTGATGAACCATCTACCCCATCCCAACCCCTGCCACCCATCCCCTATCTACCATCACCATTCCTTTCAGAGAGTAATTTAGAGACATGGATGGGGAAGCAGACAGCTTCTGAGCTGGAAGGAATATTTAAAGGCCTTCTAGTCCAATTCCCTGATTTTTTCAGATCAGGAAACTGAGGCCCAGAGATATAAAGTGAGTGGGCACAGCTTGGGAGTGGCAGATGTAGGGCTAGGCCCCAAGCTTCCTGACTCCCAATCTAATCCTCTTTACACACTGCTGAGAGGACAAATGACTTTCTGCACGGTTGTTGAGGAAGGGATTCCTGAACTAGACAGTCTCAGTTTCCTTATCTGTAAAACGAAAGAGTTGAGCTAAGACCTGATTCTTACTTCACATCCTTCCAGTTTCTAGAAAACAAATGCTCCTTGTTAGCTGGATCTTTCTCTTCTTTAATATTTTAAGTCTTTCCTGAAAACTTAACATTTCTGTCTGATCTTTATATCAAGAAGTCCTCCTTTAGAGTCAAATTCAAATGACATATCTTGCCACCATACTTCCCCGGCCCCAAACTGATTTAAGTGGTTAAAGTCTGGTTTCATGTTTATGGATACCATCTCTACTTTCTGAATCAATAGCTTGGGAGGCCAGCCTGGGGTTCCTGGTTATTGATGAGAACTCACTCCAGTTGGGGTGTTTCTGGTAATTGCAGTAGGAGACATTTTCTGGTGCTGGTTGGCTATACTGGGCACAATGGCACTTTTCCGACATATGCCTCTGGAAACAGGAGTGAAGACATATCTGAAAGAAGAAATGCTCATGACACCTTCCTATCCATTCCTCCATGCCCCCAGCTCTGGGGAGCTCCACATCTTGGAGGTGACTATGACTGAGGGTGGCTCCCAGCCTCCTTTCCCTTATGAAGAGATTTGCACAGAATATGTGAGGAATCTTGGATCTTATCTGCCAGAACCTAGGCAACAGGTTCATATCTAGGAAAAGAACGCTTCCTTTCTTAACACACTGTTCCAGGAAAATCTTTGACAATTAAGATCCAGTTACAGATGACAGAGAGAAAAACTGGTATTAGCCAGTGGCAATGTACTCAAAGTCTTGCCGGTGATTAGATAACATCAAGGATTACTATCACCATTTCTAACCCTCTGACCCCCACTCCCACCCCCACACCCAATCAACTGCACGGTGGAATTTCCCCAGCCAGGATGTGACCTTGACTCCTGGGTAAGGCCACCTCCCAGTTGGGTACTCAGCCTTCTTGGGAGATGGAGATTCCCATCCTGCTCACCCAGCTTAGTACCTGGAGAGAATAGGTGGCATTGTAGATACTCCTGACAGGCACATCACTGCCATCCTTCGTGCACTGGCTATATGGCTCACTTAGCTTGAAGGACTCCGTCTGAAAGCCCAAAAGAACAAACTGCAATGAACCTCACCTCCTATCCCGTAGCACAGCCCCAGCCCTAGTCACAGGGAAGCAATGACTTAAATGATTAACCAAAATGGAGATGGCAGGTTTTGTGGTGCACGATGGAAAGTCGGTAGTTGGAGTCAGAGGATTTGTGTTCAAATCTCAGCTCCTGTCTTTTATGTGATCTTGGACAAATCATATTTTCTCTGGGCCTGAGTTTTATCATCTGTGAAATAGGAGGGGTGATGGTTATAGATCAGATATCTTCTAAGGCCCTTTTCGCCTCTAAATCTATGATCCGTGAGGAAAATGGGACTGGAATAACGAGAAATCATTTTTACCAATCACCCTCTGGACCCCAAATGGGGGCAGCTAGGTGGTACAGTGAATAGAGCACTGGCCCTGGAGTCAGGAGGACCTGAGTTCAAATGTGACCTTAGACACTTAAAACACACAAAAAAACTAGCTGTGTGACCTTGGGCAAGTCACTTAACACCAATTGCCCTCCCCTCCCCCCTCCCAAAAGCAAAAAAAAAAAAAACAAAAAACCCAAAACCCTATCAAAGATCTGTCTCTATCCTATGCCTCCATTAAACTGAAAACTCTATGAGGGGAAGAGAATTTGCTTTGTTTATCTTTGTTGCTCTTCCAAGTGGCTAGCATAGACTTTGAAGTAAGTCCTTAAATAAATATTTGCTTGAACAAATCGAAGTGAATTGAACTAATCTCTCTTCAATAACCACACCTATGGAAAACCAGCTTGTCTAACCACAAGATGACAATCTGCTAGCAGGGTGACCTACTTGTCAAGCCCTCAGAAGGAAGGCATCAGCCTCCTGATGGGACTTGCCAAGTGAATCCTGTGGTGATAACAATAAATGTCACACACTAGGATAAAATGCCCATTTAAGCTACTGAGCCCTGGGATTTCTTTCAGGTTCCTCTCTGGAAGAATTTGGAGGTTCCGGGAGAAGAGCTAGGAGAGGCCGTTTGAGGTCTGCTTCCCTCAGACTGCTGGTTTGGGAGGAGTCAGAGACCTTAGAAAGCTCCTTGAGTGATTTCATCAAGTGCTATAGAGGGCTTGACTTCCTTGGTTTAGGAAAGCAGGGTCTCTATTGTGAAAGAACCAGACTGTTTCCAATCTTTGGGTCAGAGGTCAGTGTTACTGGCTATCAGGTATTCTTATTAGTAGCAACTCTAGAAAAACACAATGGGGTGTGTGTGTGTGTACTGCAAGGAAAGGGCTGTGGACTCCTTTTCCTGATTCTGATAGTACCATTTTGTGTGGCTGAACTCAACCTACATAGAACCTGGGCATAAGCTCAGCTTGGAAGTCATAAGTTTCTCCAGGCAGTAGTGTCCAAGACCACCACAGTTTTAGCTAGTAGAGTCATATCTGTGTTAGTAGAGGTACCTTTGCTGCTGTTGGTTATTCCTGGAGCATTTGACAGGAGCTCTGTGTGCTTCATGGAAAAGCTGTCCTGACCTGTCAGGCTGATAAGCCTGAGTCAAGCTTCATTCAGAGTGCGCTGGTTGGGGCTGCCTAGGTATTAGTCTGATTTTGAGAACCTGGCAGCCAGGCTGTCTCGTTCTGGGCAATCTATTTCGAATTATTTTTCATTTCTTGGCTATCTGATCAACAAAATAGCCCTGAACTGAAGAGGTAGTTATCAGACCTTATGATTCTAGGGATGCTTGGGTCATGTTTCCTGGTGGGGTAGGAGGCTCACACTAGGTATGTGGTGGTGGTTGGGGAGGGGGAAAAATGGTTCTTTGGGCCCAGAAACCCCTCCTTGTCAAGCAGCTAAAATCACCCAGACAACCACCCACATGGTTATGAGGCTCAAATGGCTTAAAGAGAATTTCTGAAATTAGATTCCCACATGTTTTTTCACTATTATCTTCTGCCCTGGCATCATAGGCTTAAATCACCCTGAGTGGGGAGGACATTCAGTGTATCCTTTATCTACCATTGTGAAGCCCCTGAGGTGGCAGAAAGAATTCCCTCATTTGCATGTGTAGCAGGAGCCAGAATGCCCTGAACTCAGCTAACCCGGAATGGATCTCAGGGACATGAATAGTGGAAATGAATAGTTGAAATGAATAGTTGAAATGAACCCCTTCATTTTATGGATGAGAAAACTGAAAACCAAGGAAGTTAAGTGACTTGCTCAAAGTCAAACAGATAATAAAAGCCAGAAGCGGCTTTACTTGGGGTTCCCTCTGGTAAGTCATAGAGTAGACTTTGGTCGGGGAGCCAACAGAGGCAGGACCATACCCTGATATTAGGACCCAGTATTCCCAATTGCACTGGAATCTACAGGTAATTAATTTGAAGAAGAAAGGTCCAGAGTATAAAGAGCACCCAGAGACAGCGTAAGTGACTAGGTAATATATGAACAGAATACATGAGGAAACCCCCAGGCTGAAATCAAGAGCTCATAACCAGAGAACCTTCAAGAGAATGGCAGCTCCTGGAAGGCTCTTAGACTGGGAGAGAGTCAGCTATGGAATCCCAGTCAGGTCCTGATCCTGGATTTCAAGATTAGGTCTATTTTTGAGGGTCAGTCTGAGCCAGGGGTAGGGAACTTGTGGTCTCAAGGCCACATGTGGCCCTCTAGGTCCTCAAGTGTGACCTTTTGACTGAATCCAAACTTTACAGAACAAATCCCCTTAATAAAAGGATTTGTTCTGCAAAACTTGGACTCAGTCAAAAGGTCACACCCAAAGACCCAGAAGGCCACATGTAGCCTCCAGGCCACAGGTCTCCCACCCCCAGTCCCATGGGCTCCCATAGAAGAACAGCAGCCTCTGCCTTAACCAAATGGTTTCTGGGAAGCTTCTAGCATGGCCAGTTGGCCTGCTTATCTATCTGCCAAAATAATTTCTATACTTCAGTACCTAGTACCATTTAAGCTGATGCTATCTCCTTCTCAACCTGGAGTCCACAAGAAGCAAGATTGGTTTTTTTTTTGTTTGTTTGTTTACAAGATTTTAAAAAATATTTTGATAACTCTTTCAATATAATTGGCTTCCTTTGCAATTCTATGTATTTTATTTTATGCATTTAAAAACATTATTTTGAGAAGGGGTCCAAACGCTTCACCAGACTCACAAAAACCTCCATAGGACAAAAATAGTCTACATAAAATTGACTTTCTGAGAGTTGCTAAGGTAAAGAGTCAGTCTTGTTTCATCTCTCTTCTGATTCCTTTCCCAGTCTTGGGTAACTGACTAGTCAGTCAGTCAACAAGCATTTATTAGGCACCTACTATATACCAGGCATTGTGCTAAGCTCAAGGGAGACAAAGAAAGGCAAAAGACAGTCTTTGTTGTTGTTTTTTTTTTTTTAGGGCAATTGGAGTTAAGTGACTTGCCAAGGTCACACAGCTAGTTTTTGTGTTAAGTGTCTGAGGCTGGATCTGAACCTAGGTTCTCCTGACTCCAGCGCCAGTGCTCTATTCACTTCACCACCTAGCTGACCCGACAGTCTCTGTTCTAAAGGAGCTCACAATTTAAAGGGGGGAAAACAAACAACATGAAAATAGCTAAGTACAAACAAGCTATACACAGGATAAATTGTAGATAATCAACAGAGGAAAAACACTAGCATAAAGAGGATTGGGAAAGGTATCTTGTAGAAGGTGAACTTTTAGCTGAAAATTGAAGGAAGGGGGCAGCTAGGTGGCACAGTGAATAGAGCACCAGCCCTGGAGTCAGGAGGACCTGAGTTCAGATCTGGCCTTAGACACTTGACATACTTACTAGCTGTGTGACCTTGGGCAAGTCACTTAACCCCAACTACCCTGCCTTCCCCACTCCAAAAAGCAAAAAAAAAAAAAAGGTAATTGAAGAAAGCTAGGAGGTAGGGATGAGGAGGAAGAGAGCTCCAGGCATGGAGGACAGTCAGTAAAGAAGATAGTGTCATGGATCACAGAATATTTGGGAAGAGGAAGAGGGGTATAAGGTAAAAGAAGTCTGGAAAGATACTAAAGGGTGAGGTTGTAAAGGGCTTTAAAAGCCAAAAAGAGGATTTTATATTTGGTCCTGGAAGTGTCAGCAGGGCACTGCTAGAGTTTATTAATTGGGGGATAGTGGTGATATGGTTAAACTTTTCTTCAGGAAGATGAGTTTGACAACTGGGTGGAGAATGGACTGACATGGGGGGAGGCAGAGAGACCAACCCGGGAACTATTGAAATAGTTTGTGTTAGGGGATGAGCACCTTCACCAGGTATAGTATCAGAGGAGAGACAGGGGCATATGCAAGAGACGTTGTAAAAGTTGAACTGACAGGATTTGAAAATAGATTGGGTATGGAGGTGAGATTGAATGAAGGCTCAAGGATAACACCTAGGTTTCTAGCCTGGGTGACTTGGAAGGATGGTGGTACCCTAGAGTCTAGGGCCTAGATAGGAAAGATAGGAAGAGGGAAGGGTTGTATGTGTAGGGGGAAGATAATGAGCCCCATTATGGACACTGAATTTAAGGTGTTTATAGAGTATCCAGTCTGAGACGTCCAGGAGGCAGTTGGAGACTAAGACTCTACATATGACCTTTGGCAAGTAACTTCCCTCAGTCTATTTCCTCATTTGTACAATGAGGGGGTTGGGATAGATGACTTCTAAGGGGTGCAAGAATGGAAGTCAGGAGGTTAGAACTGGATGCATAATTTGGGAATTTGCTGCATGAAGTTGACAATTGAACCCACAGGAACTGAGATCACTGAGTGAAATAGTATAAAGGGAGGAGAAAAGACAGTCTACAACAGAGTCTTGGGGGAATCCATGGTTAGTGGGCATGACTGGATGAAGATCCAGCAAAGAAAACCGAGAAGGAATGGTCAGACAGGGAGGAGAACCAAGAGAGAGCAACATCACAGAAAAACCTAAAGGGAAGAGAGTTATCAGTGAGAAGAGCATAATCGAAAGAGTCAAGGCTGCAGAGAGGTCAAGAAGGACGTGTGCAGGTTCTCCCTTTGGCTCTGTCAACTCCATACCCCAAGGGGTTTTTAAGCTGTTACCTGATGATTCCCAAATCTATATCTTCAAACCTAACTCTGCACTCACTGTACCACAATAGGAAACGGGGTCAAATACAGTCACATCTTTCACCATCTTGTTCACAAAGATCACAGGTAGAGACATCCACCTGTGATCTAGTGGAGAGAGTATTGGATCTGGAGTCTGATGGCTTGGGTTTGAGTTTTAGCTCTGGTACTTATAACCAGTGGAACTTTAGAAAAATCACTTAAGGGGCAACTAGGTGGCACAGTGAGTAGAACACCAGCCCTGGAATCAGGAGAACCTGAGCTCAAATCTGGCCTCAGACACTTGATGCTTACTGGCTATGTGACCTTGGGCAATTCACTTAACCCTGATTGCCTCGACTGTGCTCGAAAATAAATAAATAAATAAAAATCATTTAGCTGCCCTCCCTTCCTTATCTGTAAAATGAGGGAGAAAACAGGACCATTTCCCCTGCTAAGTTCACAGATCCCTTGAGGGGTGGGGGGAGAGGGGTGTGTGTGTGTGGGGGTGTATCTATGGACCCCCAGTTGAGAAGCCCTGTCCTAAATGTATCGACAGCCTAGGCTCTGTAATTTTTATTATTCTAGGACATGCCTTGGAGCACCTAACAGTCACCACTTACCAGGTGCATTCCCATTGAAGTGGCCATGGCTGTCTCGATCTCTGTTCCTATGTCTTCAATAAATGGATATTCATCTTGCCTGTGGATAACGACCTTAGCCCCAGTAGATGATATCAAGAAGGGGTTATATTCTTCTTCATCTATGTAAAGGACAACCTGCAGTCCTGGAGGGAAGAAGGCATGTTCAGAGACCTGAGATTTCAAGGAAACTCGGAGAGAGGGAGCACCTGTGGTAGGGATACTCTTGAAAAGAGGCCAACAACCAATGTGGGAATTTGTTCAGCTTAATTATGCGTTTTTGTCATGAGCCTTTTTTTTTTTTAATGGGTGGGGGAGTGTGAAAGCTAGGGTTGTCTTCTCATAGTGAGAAGAGAAAAAAAAAGAAATCCCTAAGGAATCACAGATAAGCAAGGCAGCTTTGAACGTCACAGGTTGAATTCATGTTATTTTTTTAAAAAGTAAGAGATGCAGTTTCATGTAAAACTGAGCTTCTCCTCCTGTTCTAAAAGACATATGAAAATGCTCATTTACTACGGACTTATGAAGTTCTCAATAAAAAGAAAAGTAAAGTAGAAGGCAGAAGTAAATCTGGGAAAAGGTAGCCTATTTCAGGACTCTCAAAAACTCAGATAACGGGGCAACTAAATGGCATATCAGGTAGAGCACCAACCCTGAAGTCAGGAAGGCTTGAGTTCAAATCCAGCCTCAGACACTTGCTAGCTGTGTGACTCTGGGCAAGTCACTTAACCCCAATTGCCTCGAAAACTAAACCAAAACAAAACTTAAGGTTAAAGAAAGGGGTAGGGGTAAGGGGGCAACATGGGCTACATATTCTGAGAATATCAGTGTCCTAGGCTGTCCCACCTGGGGATTATGGTAGGGAGCCAGCAAACTTAGGGTACTAAGGGCAGGAATATGAAGTTTGGGGAGGGGGAATGACAGTTATGTGTTGGCATCATTCATGTCCTTGTCACCTTCAACTGGACTACTGCAATAGCCTCAAAATTGATCTCCTTCAAATCCATTTCTCCCTTCTCTAAACCCTTCTATGTAGAGGTGCCAAGGTGCCAGGCTGATAGGGAATGAGTGTGGTACAGTGAAAAAAAATACAGGACTTAGGCTAGAGGATTTGTGTTCAAATTTTGCCTTTGCTATCTCTGGCAAATTAATTAGTCTTTCAGAGCCTCTGTTTCCTCATCTATAAAATGAGAGGGCAGAATAGGTAAGGTCCCCTTCTGGCTTTAAATCTGTGATCATAAAGATAGGTCTGATCAGGTCATTTCTTTGTTCAAAAACCCTCAATGGCTTCTTATGGCCTTTAGGGAAAACTACAAACCCTTCCATTTAGCTCTTGAAAATCAGATCTAAAAAGTGTACACAGTAATAGCAATAGTGGAACCATGATCAAATGTATAAGATTCAGCTACTCATCAACACAATGACCCAAGACAATTCCAAAGGATTAAAAAGAAAAAAATGCTACCTATATCCAGAGAGAGAAATGATAAATGCAGATTGAAGCATATTTTTTCCACTTAAATTGTTTTTTTTGCACCATGACTAATACGGACATATATTTTGCATGACTTTCCACGTATAACTGACATCATATTGTTTGTCTTCTCAATGGATTGGGGAAGGACTGGAGAGAGGGAGAGAATTGGGAACTCAAAATTTAAAAAAAAGAATGTTAAAACTAAATATAATTATTAAGAAAACGAAAGAAAATCAGATCTAACCCATCCTGGCTAGATTACACATCTCTTTTTTCCCTCCCTCCCCACCTTGAGCACTATATTTCAATCAATCTGATAATCCCTTCCCTATCATGAAGGTTTGGGGTATAGTTGCCCCCACAATCTGGAAAATCCAAGGAAAAAATTTTGGCCCTCCCTTCATACCAGAGAAGAAGGCTTAATTATTATGGTACTAGAAGGGAAAATGTGTTAATATTATACAATACTCTCTGTGTGTATGTATGTATGTATGTATGTGCATTTCTGAGTTTCTAAATTTTTTCTTTGTTATCTGCAGCTTCCACAAAGCTCCCCCCAAGTTCCCAGTTAATTTCTTACGCCAACCTGTGATATATCAAAGGGGAAAGTCTCACTGTGGAAGGGATAACTGGATTTGTTGTTCTCCATACACAACCCTGCATCTTCCAGCTCTACTTGGCACAGGCTGTACCCCATGCCTGGAATGCTGTCTCTCTTTACCTCTATCTCCAGGAACCCCTAAGTCCTTTGAAGGCTCAGCTGAATGCCTTCTCCTTCCTAAAGCCCTTCTTGACTTTCTCAATTGCTAGTGGTTCCACCACCATTCCTTTGTCTATATTTTGAATTTGCTTATCTGTGTACACATTGTTTTTCTCTCTCCAATAGAACCTAAGTTTCTTGAGGACAGGAACTGTTTCATACTAATCTTTGTATCCCCAGTGCCTAGGCACATGATACCCGTTTAATAAATGCTCATTGGTTGAAAGCTTATGGACCTTCCTCCCAGTGGAGGAAGACCTCTGACTGACCTAGAGCCCAGTTTTGCACATTACTGGGCCTCTTTACCTACCAATGGAGGCTTTGCTAAACACAGGCAAATCTCACTTTGTGCATACTAGTCACAGGTTTATATTGGTGCCTTTGATAAAGCATGGCACATTTCCAGTTTTCATAGCTGGTGTTTTATTTTGAACAGGTGTTGGCAGCCACAGAAGCTGGTCACAGACCTGTTGGCTGAGTCAGTCCTACAAGGTGCTTCTCAGATAAACGCCCACTAGCCTCTTTGTTATCAGGTGGTTGATATTAGGACCAATCCACTTTCATTGTTAGCTGGGCAATGCTAGGTAAAGGAGCCAGGTACACTATTACTTCTTAAATACGTCAAGGATTACGTACCATACAGATACTATGTGGGCAACAGCCTAGTAGGAGGCATCATTGTGTAGGGTGCTTTGAACTAGAAAGACCTGTGACTGAATTCTGCCTCAGGTTTAACTGGCTGTGTGACCCTAGGCAGATTGTTTAACCTCTCTTAACCTCAGTTTCCTCATCTATAAAATGGGGAGAATAATGGCACTTATCTACAGGTTGCTGTGAGGATTAAATATTATAATTCCCCTAAAATACTGTGCTGATCCTCTTTCTGCTGGAAAGGATCACATCTCACAGGATCGTGGATATCATTTAGTCCAACTCCTTCATTTTACAGATGAGGAAATTGAGGTACAAAAACTTTTATGTGATATGTCCATGTTCACACGAACAG
The DNA here is from genome assembly GCA_011680675.1 of Gymnobelideus leadbeateri. Taxonomy (NCBI): domain Eukaryota; kingdom Metazoa; phylum Chordata; class Mammalia; order Diprotodontia; family Petauridae; genus Gymnobelideus; species Gymnobelideus leadbeateri. Next base: position 60,398 of record WOXC01000190.1, on the reverse strand, counting down.
TTACTGAGCATCCAGGGAGCAATCTGAATCTAGTTCTTTCTGATTCCAAGTCTAGCATCCTATCCACTAAGCCAGGGGTGGGAATCCCCTTAATAAAATAATTTGTTCTGTGAAGGTTGGATTCAGTCAAAGGGCCACACTTGAGGACCCAGAGGGCCACATGTGGCTTCAAGGCCATAGACTCCCCACCCCTGTAACTAAACCATGCCTCCTAAACATCTCTGAGCCTCAGTTTCCTCTTCTGTAAAGTGAGAATAACAAACATAACTACCTTATCGGTTTCTTATTTGGATCTAGTAAGATAACGTGTGTAAAGTGTTTTGCAAACCTTGCAAAGCTGCATAGAGATGGGGGGGGACTTTAGAGCTTATCAGGTGCACCCCTTTTCATTTTCTGAGACCCAGGGAGGCTGTTATGCCGAGACTGCTACTTGTCCCCATGCCTGGAATGCTCTCCTTCCTCCTCTCTGCCTTCTGATGTCTTTCAAGTCCCAGCTAAAACCCCAGCTTCCACAGGAAGCCCTTCCCAATCTCTTTATTTCTACTCCCTTCCCTCTTTTGATTGCCTCCAATTTGTCCTCTCTGTCTTGTGTGTATATAGTTGTTTGCATGTTGTTTCCCAGATGAGATTGTGAGACCCTTGAAAACAGGGATTGTCTTTTGCTTTTCTTGTATCCTCATTGCTTAACACAGTGCCTGGAATGCCAGTTAAATATTCAATAAAAGCCTGCTGACTCGTTTTTCTTATAGGTGGTCAATGTTGGAAGTGGGATTTGAAGCAGATTTCTCTGACTTCAGAGCTAGCATTCTTTCTGCCTTATCATTTGTTAGACTGTAGCAACCTGTGATGGGTCTCCTTAAACAAATGGTTGATCACCAGGCATACTCTTAAAGCTTCTCCAGCTTGGGAGGATCTGCCAGAACATGGGAAGCCTCCAGAAATCTATATTCAGCCCCTTGTCATCTGATTCAGAGTGGAGCCTTCCTAAAGGATCATCTTTACTATTACAAGCCAAAAAGGGCATATTTCCACTGCTAAAGCCATCTGCAAAAGCTTACATGAATGGTTTTTCTAGATAAGGGATCTGTAGAATCATAAAGTTAGAGCAGTAAGGGACCTTAGTGGTCATATAGTCCCAAGCAGGCAGCTAGGTGACACAGTGGTTGGGGTGTTGATGCTAGAGTCAGAAGTCTTGAGTTCAAATTCAGCCTCTGACACTTACTAGCTGTGTGACCCTGGGCAAGTCACTTAACCTTTATTTACCTTAATAATCCTCAGAATGGGGATAATAACAGCACCAACCTTGAAGTGCTGTGAGGATCAGATGAGAGAATATTTGTAAAACACTTAGCACATAGTAGTTATATAAATGCTTATTCCCTTCCTTCCCTCTTCCTTTCCAACCCTTTCACATTTTTCAGAAGAGGAAATTTAAGATCCAGGGAAGGGAAGTGACCTCCCTAAAGTCACAGAAAAAGTTTAGTGGCAGAGTTGGTATTATGTTCTTCTCCTCCAAATCCAAGGCTCTGTCCATTGTATGGAGGCCAGAGAAATCCAAAACCTGACGAAGGAACTACAACATTATCTCATGGAAGTAACAGCTGCTGTGGGGCTATTTCAAAAGGCATCTAAATGGATCATGCATTACTGTATTGCAAGATCTCAGGCTTGGAAGGCAGCTCAGAAGCCAGCTAGTCCAACCTGAATCTGATCTAGAATCTGTCTCCTGAGTGGTCATTTAATCTTTGCTTGAAACTCTCCAGTGAGGAAGACTCCTCTACCATCTCTAGACCCATCCTATTCCATTTTGGGAATCACCTGTCCGAGGCAACCTGGCTCGGTGAAGACCATGCTGGACTTGGGATTTGGGAAGACCCTGGTTCAGATTCTGCTTCTGACGTCTTTCAGCTTGGTGCCTCTGGCGAAATCATGGAATCTTTCTGAGCCTCAGCCTCCTCATCTGTAAAAAGGGGCTAAAAAATAATGGCACCTACCTCACAGGGCTGCTGTGAGGCTCAAATAAGATAGTGCATGCAAAGCTTATGTCAGCTTTTCTTTAAGAAGTTTTTCTCCTTTATTTCAAGCCTAAATTTCCCTCCTTGTGACTTCTAGTTCTGCTTCCTGGAGCATCAGACTGCAAAGTGTGGGAAAGAATGGTTCCTGCTGAGCACATTCTGGGAAAGAGGCAGTGACAACCCAGGTCTTTGGCCGAAGGAAGATAGACATTTCCCACTGTCCTAGTCTTACCAAGTCACTCCTGAGTAACCACAACTCCCATTTTCTTACCATATTCACTGCCTCCCATCGAAGTACTGAGGACGGTCCCATTGGTGGCGCCATTGAAGGTGTAACAATTCCCATACATTGGATGGTGGAAAAGAGTAAAGTTCCTATAGGGATAAAACTGGGTCAGACTCTTCCAGATCTGGGATTCTTCACTGAACTCTTCCTATTTCTTAAACAAAGTCGAGTCAGGGAGAAAAGCACTGATGTGTTGGGGGGCCCTTTTCCCCCCACCCCTCCTTGGGAGTTGCTATCATCTATTTCTTCTCCTGCCCCCTCCATCAGACTTTCCTGCCTTGCTGCTTTTCTGTTGACTCCTGTTAGATCTCTGTTTCTAAGCTTTTCTGCCCTTTAATGATTACTATTATTATCTACCTTGTTCTCATCTAGTTTGATGGAATTTAGATAGAAACAGTACTGGGACAAGTTATGAGCCTGCCATAATTCTCTTATATTTAATGTCCTATAGATTATCATATAGGTCAGTGGTTCTCAAACTTTTTGGTCTCAGTAACTCTCTATACTCTTTTTTTTTGAGGGGGGAAGGCAGGGCAGTTGGGGTTAAGTGACTTGCCCAAAGTCAAACAGCTAGTAAGTGCTAAGTGTCTGAGGCTGGATTTGAACTCCTAACTCCAGGGCTGGAGCTCTATTCACTGTGCCACCTAGTTGCCCCTGCCCTCTATACTATTAAAAAAAGATTGAGGATCTTCTCCAAAGAGTTTTTATTTACATTGGTTATATTTATTGACATTTACAATATTAAAAATGAAAATATATTAGTATAATTACGAAAAGTTTTGACCTCATGGACCTGCTGAGAGGGTCTCAGGAAGGAGGTTTCTGGACTACACCTTGGGAACCACTGGCACAGGTGGGTAAAATAATTGTTTTGTTATAATTGAATAAAAGTAGTGGGCTATAATCTGTAGGTTCATAAAATGTACTTTGGGGACAATTATTTGTTATTATATCCTTAATTATTAATATAATTGATAGTATTTATTATTAAGTTAAGAAGGTCAGCACAGTATAATGGGTAGAGAGTTAGCCATGAAGTCAGTAAGATCTGGATTCAGGTCCTGCCTATAATAATATATACTGGCTGTGTGACTCTGAGAAAATCACTTAATCATTCAGTATCCTGGGTAATCTTCTAAAGTTACTGCTGATCTGCATTGGTAGAGGGAGTTTTCTTTCTAGGAGTTCCTTATTCCACTGACTTCATAGGCTAGATTTTTAAAGTCATTATTGTTAATAGGAATAGAGACTAGACTTGTTATTTTGTTGATACAAGGAGCCACCTGGGTGAGGAAATCCCCTTTGCCAATACAAGTTGGCACCTTCTCTGCAACTATTATTATGGCTGTTATTATTATCATTAGTATTAGTAATAGTAGTAGCGGCGGTGGTGGTGGTAGTAATAGTAGCAGCAATAGTAATAGTAGTATTATTAGTCAGAAACCAAAGACCAGCCTTGGCTGGTCTCCATTCACTTTCTCCTCTTCCACTAAAACTTCCTATCCGTGTGTCAACTGTACAATAAAGGGAGCAAAAAGGATTCCAAGAAGGAGAGTCAGGGTTGGGACATGTACTCCACTCTCGCTTCTACAACCCACAACTCCGCACATCCCTCATACTGAAAATTGGGTGAGGCCAGCGGCGCTCCCCTTGCTGACCTGGCATCACAAGAAACCCCATCAAAGAAGCAGGTCACCAGCAATTCCTCTGCAGAGTAGCTCATGTTGATTTTCTTCTCCAGGGGCACCTGTGCCATGATGTTCATGTAGTGCAGCTTATACCATTCTCGGATGGCGTTGACCCCAGAGTTGAAGGTATATGTTGCACAATCATCATTGGTGCCATTTTTTTCACACTGTGAATGAGATGAGATGATATTTGTCAGTCCCTGCTAGCAATGGGCAGCTGGGAGAGGGGGATGCTGCCCACTTACCTGGATGGAAATGCCCAGGCCATGTGTAGAACTTTATCTCACTTTCCTCAACCACCTTAGCTAGAACTCAGGTGTCATGATGTCAGTAGCCTCATGAACAATGGCGCCTTGGAATTAGATAGGGTGGGAAGGGGTTGACTTTGTGGAATTGTCATTCTAGACCTAGGCCACAGGGAGAGCAGGAAACGTGTATGGACAAGATTCTTTTTTTTTTTGACAAATGACTTGGACAAGAGTGGTTACTGCTGCTGGCAGCCTTCCTAATGTCAAAAATTCCAGGAATAGACCTAGGCAGTCTGCCTCGGTGTGGATGGCAAAAGAGAAGAATAACCCAGCTCTGCTTACACTGCATATATACATCTGAATATAGGCCACATTTCCTCCCAAAATTTGACTTGTATAAAACTTCAGTGCAGACTAAAAATGAGGGTTATTTTTCAGTATATATACATCTATGCCTATATCTGTATCTACATCTAGATATAGTGATCAATCAACAAACATTTATTAAAGGGCTTACTATGTACCCTGGTATTCTATTAGCACTTAGGATACTAACACAAAGAATAAACCAATCCCTACTCTAAGAGAGTTTATATTCTATTGGGGAAGACAAGTACATATATAAATGTATACAGAATAAATACAAATAAATATAAAGTAGTTAAAGGCAGGAAGGTACCAACAGGTGAGAAATCAGGAAAGACTTCATGTAGAAAGTAGTGTTTTGAGCTATATCTTTAAAGAACAGAGGGGTTCTATGAGACAAAGGTGAGGAGAGAGTACATAGACATAGACATGTACACTTCTGCTTCCTGGCATCTCTATTTCCATTCCAGGCTCATCTCCCATGCACTCTCTTATGTAACTCCTTTCCTTATCCTCCCCTTGCTCCTCCAATACAATAATTTATTTTATAGAGATCTGTATTTATTTACGCATATGTTGTTTTCCATAAACAGGAATGTAAGACCCTTGAGGGCAGCTGCTACTTACTTTTGTCTTTGTATGCCTAGCATCTAGCACTGTATCTTTCAAAGAAATCTCATTTTAGGATTACAGTTTATTTATGTTCAATTATGCGCATGCACATGCACACGCACACACACACACATTCACACACCAGGAAGCATCCATAGAATGGTTCTCACCATCTGGAAGCCCACAGTTTTCTTGGTCTCCTGCACGTGCATAACATCAGAGGCTTTATGGATGATGGTGCCACTGACTTTCCGTTTTCTCCCTGTCAGGAGGTCGGTAGCTTCCCTGGTCGTATCATTTGCCTCAAAGACCATAAGAGGCAGGATGTTCAAGAATTTTGAATGGCTGTCTCCCTCAGCTGTTTGTGGGGGATCAGCCTCACGCCGCTTCCGGGATTTGATGTTAGAAAGTCCATATAAATTCTTCAAGGCATTTTTGGTCTCTTGATCCAGGCCAGCCAGGAGTTCTTTCACAACACTGTACCTGTCAGGAGGTAAACAGGAGTAATGAAATGCAGAGAAAGAACAGAGCCCCTCCCTGGAAGACCAACCCCAGGCAAAGCATAATGTGCTTTTCTCATACTACCATGAAAAAAGTACCAGACCTAGTCAACCCCTGATTTCACGATCCCCTCCCATATCTCTTCTTGCTAGGAAAACCCAGGTGATAAATTCTTCATTCTGTGCTTGCTATTAATGATACTTGCATTGCAGGCAGCTGAAGGTAGGGGTGAGGAGAGAGAGAAGGAACAGAATCACAACACCTCAGAGATCAGAGAATGTTCCCCCCCATCACACCTGAACAATAATCCCCTTACTAGACACCCAACAAGTGGTCGTCCAGCCTTGGGCTACCCGGGAGCGAGAGCTCATTGCCTGCTAAGACAACTCAGCCCACTTTTGGGTAGCTCTGATTGTGAGGAAGTTTTTCTCAACCATCAGGTGAGGATGCCTCTTTGTACCTTCTGCCCTCTGCTCCTAGTTCAGTCCTCTGGGGCCAGGTAAAACAAGTTTAATCCCTCTTTCATGAGACAGATTTGAGAATACTTGAAGGGGGCAGTCACGTGAGCAATGCTTCTGGAGTCATAGGAGGGTGGGTTCAGATCCCACTTTTGGTCCTTACTACCTCAGTAAGTCATGTGGCCTCCTTGGGCCTCTGTTTCATCATCTATAAAATGAGAGGCTTTAACTCAATGCCCTTTGATCTAGATCTAGGATCCTATGGCCCTCAAGCCTTCTCTTCTCTAGCCTAACCATCCTCAATTCCTTTAACTGAATCTCACATAGCATGATCATGAAGCCTTTATAACAAATAAAAAAACTCTTACATTGTATAATCCCTTTCTCACTTATCTTTTCTCTAGATATTAATGATTCAGTCTGATATGACAACTACAAAATGACAGTTAACTCCTACCTATCATAAGCAGATTACTTCAAGGCATTATCAGTTCTGAGGCCTGGACCCAAGAGGTCATTGTCTCACTTCTTATTTGGGTCATGGGGCCTATCCCCTTGTCTAATGTAGTGGACTCCAGGACAATGGCTAGGATGTGGTGATGACGAGGGCAGCCTGTGCATGATGGTTATAGTGCTGGCAAGGAAGGGGACACAAGTGCTTTCTTAGATTATTGTGCTAATGGCTCATCCCCTGTATTGTGTGGGTTAAGTATTAGCTGGCTGCATATACCTTACATTTCTAATTATACAAAGCACTTTTACATTCACTATGTCATGGGATCCTTCCAATCTTGTGGAGCAGCCAGGGCAGAGAAGGAAACTTAAGGTTAGAGAGTTTACATTGTCTTCTAAGACATTTTGGCCCTAGCCTCACTACCCCACACTATCTGTACATCATTAACTACACTGGAATTTGTCTTTCTTGGTACCATAGGATAGGTTGGGAGTCAGGAGATGTGAAATTGTCTCTGACGTGGACTCACCATATGACCTTAGATGTCACTTTTTGGAGGTTCCCCCCCACCCCTGTAGACTGTCAAAATTCAAGATACTTTCTATCTGCCTTGTAAGGAATTTCAGACTCTACAGCAGATAGCTGGAAGGTGACCCAGTGGTCACCTTGCTAGGGCTTATTTTCTATGGGCTACCCCGTCTCATGCCCAGGTATCCCAATTAGTAGGGCTAGGTCAAACCAAGCCTGATGTCTGCAGCTGCTCAGTTACTGCTGGAAGTTATTTGGGCAATTTTTTCAGGGTTGCTCTTCCCTCTCTGAGTCAGTCAGGCTTAAGGCCTTAGTTCAGAGAGGGTATAACTTGGAGGTCTGAGAAATGGTAGCTTGGGTTAATGAACTGTAGCTTAAAAGCAGTTCTGGCTTACTCTAAGATTGAAACACCACTGTTTTAAGCAAAAACTCTCCTGTTAGTAATGTATAACTGTGTATTCTACCTAGCTATGTTTCTCTTTTTTCCCCTACTAGACAGTTAGCACCTTGAGAGCAGCAACTCTTACTTATATCTGACTACACCTGGCATTTCTATTATTTTTTTATTGTTGCAGTTCATAGGATCAAAGATCTAGAGTTATAAAGGTCCTCAACCCTTTAATTTTACAGATGAGAAAACAGAGGCCCAGGAAGGTGTTTTCTTTTTATATGTGTGTTTCCTCTCTCCTTAATTACACTGCTGGTTCCTAGATGGTAATGCTTGTCTTATAACCCCTCTTGTGCCTGTTTGGCACTTACTAAATATTTGTTAATTGTCAAGATCAGGCTATTGGACATTCCAGTATTTTAGATGTTTCCATATTGATCCATCTACTCCAGTTGTATGATATTCCTGTAATCATCTCTATTTGGGAAAGCAGCCACAGGCAGCCAGACCCCTATCTCACTGGCTACTATCAGTTCTCCTTCTTACAAGAGTAAGAAAAGTGGTCTTGAAAACAATAAATACAGGTCATCGAGGTGGTGCAGTGGATAGAACACTGGGCCCCTGGTGTCAGGAAGACCTGAGTTCAAATTTGGCCTCAGATACTTCCCAGCTGTGTGACCCCGTCTAAGTCCCTTAACCTTGATTACCTCCAGAAAAAGGAGAACAATAAACAGTATTTCTTTAACATTTTTGTATTATGGTAAAACTGATTAGCTTTGTTCTTAGAATGATGTTCATTGCCTACATTCATAATTGATGGAAATACTAGATTATAGTCAGAGACTGATTAAAAGAAATATGTAATTTTGTCTCCCATCCAAGTTCAGAGACTCCCTAAAATTTATCCACTCCCAAGGGGTCCATGGAACCTAGGTTAAGAATTCTGAATTAGAGTTCTTAATTAAAATAAATAACTCACTTCATTTTCCTTGCTTGGAGTAAGAACTTTCAAAAACATGCTGATTTTATACTCTCTCCCTACATGGTACATTATAATATATAGTATACATAATGTATATTATTATAATAATATAGAGTATATAAAACAATATCCATTTGTATGTTCTCCACTCCCCAAAGAAAAAGATCAGGAAACTTCACTCTATGAACCTACAGAAACTATTTTATCAGCGTAACCACAGCAGATTCTATTAGAAGGGGATCCCAAGGCCTTGAGTAGAGTGGTTGGCTTTGGTTACTTCAAAGGCCCCTTCCCTGCTTCTCATATCCCAAGTCTCTTACTTGTAAGGATTGATGTTGCAGATGGTGACAGCCGGGAAATCCAGCTTCTGGAAATGGACCTTGATGGAGACAGAGACGGTATAGAAGGAAAGGACGAGCAGGGCACATTGCCACAAAATGAGCCCCACGGCCGAGAGTGTGAGCATTATCCAAATAAGCTTTCGTAGACGGCCCCGGGACACCACGATCCGCCGGCAGCCATGGGTGTTGGTGTTCAAGCAATACCATTCCATCAGCTCCTTGATGGAGGAAGCCTGAGGACCCCTCACAGTCAAGTTCTCTTTGATTTTGGCTTTGATCTTCTCCCCAGGAGCCATGGTGAAGGTCGGGCCTGGAAAGGGGAGTAGGAAAAGGTGGGGGGCTTTAGTGAAAGAAGCACCGTTTGCAAAACCTCGACCTTCCCCCACTGTTTTCTCTCCCTTGTCTCTCTTGTCCATTCTTAGGAGAAGCCTCATTCTGGGGTTAATGCCAACCAGACCTGAGGGAAATCTTGTTCCCTTTATCTGCTGGATACTGTGCACTTATAGTTTGGCTCCTTCTCCAGGATATTTGTTTTTGACTGTGGTCTCTGCCAAAGAGTCTTGTTTTCTCTCCTTACAGCTACTGATCTAACCCTGTACAGTTCCTTAGAGGCTTAACTAATGAATCACTGAAAAGGACCTGGCAAAGAAAATCCACTTTGGAGTTTTCTGGTAGGGGCAGTATAGAAAAACGAATTCTTTACAATTCCTCCTTGTTAATTTGATTGGTATGACCATAAATCTGTAAATTAATTTGAGTAGTGCCATTTAAAAACTTATATTATATTAACAATGAAATCTCTTTATGTCTTCTATTATTTCTGTTGTTTTGTAGTGGGTGGGGGTAGGTTAATTCCCAATATTTTATGCATTATTATAGTTATTTTGAGTGGAGTTTCCTTTGCTATTTCTTCTTGCTGGTTTTGTTAGCAATATTCAGAATGGCTGGTGATTTTTGTAGGTTTATTTTATAATACAGCTACTTTACTGAAGTTATCAAAACATGAACTCTCCAGAGACAATTCCCAGTGTTCTCCTATGTCTTTTACTAGACCCAGTCACTTTTGTGGAGTACTATACGGTAACAAAGACATTTCTTATCTCATTTGATTTTTTAAAAATTATTTTGTTTTTTATTTATGGACTAAAGCAAGTGTTTCCATAACATAGTACAACAACAAAAAGATGATCACACATAGCATTTGATTTTTACAACCCTGAAAGGTGGGAAGTGCAAGTATTATCACTCCGATTTTAAAGACTTAAATGAAACTTAAGCCCAGAGGGGCTAGATGACATGTCAAATCAAATTGTTTTTAACTCTGCTTCTTAATATCCCTCCCAAACATCCTTTTTTCTCCACCCACAAAGTGGCCATCTTGTTCAACTCCCTTTACCTCCTGCTTAGATTATTGCTATAGCCTCTTAATTGATTGGTCTCTTTGTATCTGGTTTCTCCCCTACCCTATCTATTCTCTCTTCAGCTGCCAAAATGGCAGCAAAGATTTGACAATATCATTTCTCTGCCCAAGATACTTCAGTGGCTCCCCTTTCCCCGAAGAATAAAACACAAACTCTTCTGTTTGGTATTGAAAGCCATATACAATTTTTATTCTCCCTACCTTTCTAAATTGACCTCACCTTACTTCTTCCTCCTAAATGGAACTCATTATCTTCCTCAGGAATCCTCCCTTCTTCCAAAGTTTCCTATTACTTCCTATTACTGGGAGGGCACCACCACCCTCCCAGTCAGCCAGACTCCATCTGGGAGCTTCTACTCATCCTTTTCTCTCACCTCCACATCCAATTTTTGTGAAATTCTGTTAATTTCACCTTCAAAACATCTATATGCCCCCTTCTCTCCTTTGACACTGCCACCAGTACATCTCAATCCTGGACTATTTCAACAGCACACAGGTTGGTTTCCCTGTCTCAAGTCTCTCCCCATTCCAGTCCATCTTCCACTCAAATTAATCTTCCTAGGAACAGTTAGGTGGTACAGTGGATAGAGCACTGGCCCTGGAGTCAGGAGGACCTGAGTTCAAATGTGGCCTCAGACACTTACTAGCTGTGAGACCCTGGGCAAGTTACTTAACTCAAAAGAAAAAAATTAATCTTCTTAAAGCACAGATCTGACCCCACTTTGTTACTCTTAGTCAATAAACTCTAGTGGCTCCCCATTGCCTCCTTAATCATAAAAACTCCTGTTTGGTGTTCCAAGTCCTTTATAACCTTGGCCCCTTATAACTTTCCAGTCTTCTTATATCTTATTCACCCCCAGTCTTTTTATACATTATTCCCTCCCAGGTACTCTGTGATCCAATAACACTGACTTCCTTGCTGTTCTTCACATAAGACTCTGGACTCTTAACATTTTCACTGGCTCTCCTGATGCTTATAAATTTCTCTCCTAATCTTCACCTCCTGGCTTCCCAGGTTTCCTTTAAGTCCTAATTCAAATTTTGCCTTTTACAGGAAGCCTTTTCCAGTTCCCCCTAATCCTAGTGCCTTCCCTCTGAGGATTATCTACAATTTTTCCATTCTTTATCTTGTGTGTACATAGTTATTTGTCTATATTTATCCCATTAGACTGTGACCTCTTTGAGGGCAGGAGACTTTCTTTTGCCTTTCTTTGTGACCCTTAGGCTTGGCACAGTGTCAGGCACATAGTAGGTGTTTAATAAGTGCTTGTTGATCAACAAGCTGACCTTGCTATCCCTTCTCCTGCATCCCTGTCTTTGTACAGACTGTTCAACATTCCTGGAATACTCCTACCTCCTCACCTTTGTCTTATGGAACTCATAGAGCCTTTAAAAGCACAGTTCAGTTGCCTTTTATGCAAGGCACTGATGGATTTCCAACCCCACTCCTCAGATATTAGGGTTCCTCTGCCCTTACTGGATATTGTTTTGTTTTTACTTTGTATTTATTTCTCTGTATATATTGTTTCCCCCCATATATGGAAGGTAAGCTCCTTGAAGGCAAAGGCTGGACAGGCACTCCAGTCTTAGTCCTCAGATGTCACCTGGCATATAATAGGCAGTTAATAAAGGTTTGTAGCACTGAACCGAAGCTGAGATTTAAACCCAGGTCTTCAGACTCCAAGCTGCTGTTAAGTGCTACCCATTCTCCACCCCCTCCTCCACCTCTTTAACACTGACAGTCAAACAAGGGGCAGTGAGAGGAGGAAGTGAAAGGGAAAGGTAGGGATGATCCCTAATTGAATGGTCAGCCCTCAGATAACTACACAGATATGTGCATTAGATATGTGCATTAGATATGTGCAAACAGATTAGCCACAAAGTATAGAATTTGGAGTCAAAAGAGTTTGATGCACATGTCCTTTCTGCCATTAACTAGCTGTGTGATCATGGGTGAGTAGCAACCCTCTGGACTTCTGTAAAATAAAGGGGTTAGACTAGAGGAGATATAAGATCAATTCTAGCTCTTCTATCTAACATTGTATGATCATCCATGAAACTGATTTTAACACTATGGGCTTCCATGGGCAAAAGGAGGGAGAATATAGGGGCTTGGATGTAGCAAGGAGGGGTACCTTGTAGCCTGGGTAACAATTCTGATTTGCTTGTGTCTAGGTGCAATCGATAGAGTGCCAGGCCTGGAGTCAGGAAGACTCACCTTCCTTAGTTCAAATCTGACCTCAGACACTTACTAACTGTGTGACCCTGGGCAAGTCACTTTACTCTGCCAAAGTTCATCATCTGTATGATGAGCTGGAGAAGGAAATGGCAAAACTCTCTAGTATCTTTGCCAAGAATACTCCAAATGGAGTCAAGAAGAGTCGGACCTGAGTGAAAAAACAACTGAACAGCAAGCTCTTCGGCCAGGAAACTGGATTTCATGTTCTCCTTTTCTCCACTACAGTATTTCCTCTATCCTAGACCCCTAAGCCACCCACATGAAGCTCATCAACAAGGCTGAGGGTCTAAGTCAGTATAGTATATGGAAACAATGGATTTGGAATCTAAAGACCTGAGATTGGCCAAGGAAAGGGAAACAAGTCATCTGGCGTTTGGAAGAAAATAACCAGTGACATATTGGATGCCAAACAGCTCCAAATCACCCCACAGGTACCTGGGTCTCTGCCTCCTTATACCTTCTCATTCCCCTCAGAGGAATAATTTCTATACTTCTACTCTGACAACTTTTTTAAAAGGCCCAACTTGCAAAAATCCTGCTGGATTACTGGAATGAAAAATGAAATATATTTTGTAAAGTTTCAAATATTTTATTTTTTAGATTAATAAGAGATAGAAATACCTGATTTTGATTACTTGTTGGAAATTTTCACTAAGAATACTCCTAGCCTAAGGAAGGACAGGGCCTTTTTGCTATTGAGTGCTTTACAAGGTTGGTGAAAAATAAATCTGGTTTCCTCTGTTAAGAAAATATGTCAGTGTGACACCCTGAGAACAGCCCCATGGAAGTGACCTAAGTCCTGAGACAGAAATTGAGACTAAAGCCTCAAGGAGGTAGTGTGTCATTTTTCCTGTGTGTAATAAATTTTGTAATCACAAGAAAATATATCTGTCAAATCTGATTTTGGAGGTCAGATTTCAATAATCCATCTGCTGCTGCTATTGTCAATGCTCACAATTTCTTCCACTGAAAGGGATTTTCTTTTGTGAGGATAACTAAGTCCATAAGCAACAGAAATCTCTGCCCACTCCCCTTCCCCCCCCATGAACAGTCATTAACTTTTAATAGAGAATGAGGTTGATGGATCATGGCATGATATAGAGAGAACTGGAAGGGACATCAGAGGTCATTTAGTTTAGTTTTCTCACTTATACAAAAGTGGAAACTGAGGCCCAGAAAGGGCAATTTGGCTAACATTACACAGGTGATAGATAGCAAAACTAGGATTCTAAGCCTGTTCTGCTGACTCCATAGCCAGTGGTCTTTTCACATCTTCCCTGTTCTGGTTTCACTATACCATCCAGCCTGGACCCCAGTCTGCTATTTTTATCTTTCACTATATATCACGTTAGGATCCCTAGCCATCCCTCCCAACACCCTATCTGAAAATTTTCATATCTAGGAAACTTCTACCATATGATTTCTTAATTTCCCCTCTCCTGCTTTCCAACTGTTGGGCACCTGTAAAGAAACTCATGATATAGATTCGATTTCATTCCCTGTAAATTTGCAGCGAAGAACCCCAGAATGGCTCACTGTTCAACCATTCATCTATTCTGCCCTTTTCTATTACTATCAGACCAATTCCAAACATTTCTTTTTTCTTCCATCCCCCCACAGTCTCATCACTTCCCATATTTGAGGAGATAATGCTTCCTCCACCTTCAGTAAGGTTTGAAGTCACTGGACAAGAGCCCTCTCCATAACCTTTCTGGAAATTTCATCAGCACCTACTCTCTCCTTCCCTCTGATGACAGAGAGGTATTTTTAGTTGAAATTCAATCTCTCTACCTAAATCTTTGGGTTCATTCTCTCCCAACTTCTCCAGGACCTTGCACCCAGTGGTCACCTACAATTTAAGAATTTTTTTCAACCTGTTTTGATGTGGACAGCCTTAAAGCCTTAACTTTTCCCCTCCTTTCTCTCCAACAACTGAGTTATTCGACAGAAAATAAGATGCACCTGCACAAGGGTGAAATTAGCTAAATTACTGAAACAGCTGGACTTTTCGCCAAGTGCCAGGGGTCGACCATAGTTTGAATGGTCAATGGAGTCTGTTTTGCAGGATTCCTTGCTTCAAGAACTCAGATCCCTGAGAGCACTGTGGCCCCAGGGGCCTCTCACTGCTGGAATGTAGCTTTAGGGAGCTGAGCCGGGAGACTCTGGCTTCTTCCCTGCTCCAGGACAGTTCAGTTCTTTTCTGCCTCTGATCACCCACTAAGTCAAGGTTACAGGGATACTTTGCCTATAAGCCATCCCTCCGTAGCAGGCAGGGGAGGCTTGCTCCAGATTCTCGGGTTGGTCCTGGTTTTGCCCTTGTTCCAGGTTGGGGAATCCAGATGACTGGGGCCAGACTCTCAGACCCTGGCTGGGACCGAGGTCAGCTTAATAGCTGTGGAGCAGGGAGCCAGTGAAAGCAAGCTGTCGGACCAGCAGACCTACCGGCAGCCGGAGTCCGACTTGAAGTCCCAAATATTCCACCCAGCTTCCCAGAAATCTGGGACACCTCTGGCACACCTCTGGCGCTTTTCCCTCGGACGCCTTAAACTCACCTTGGTACTTTGCTGAAGTGAGGTTCTGTCCGGGACAGCGGCAGAGCTACCTGACAGTGGGAAGGCGTGCGTGCGTACCGGCTGCGCTGCGCCAGGCTCCGAGAGGCACCTGAGCATCCCCAGCCGTTTCCAGCAGCCAAAGCCTCTTGTGTGAGCAGGTCCAGTCTCCTCCTCCCGTCCCTCCTCCCCGGGCTGGACTCAGCCCTCGACACCGCCCTCAGGTCCTGGTCAGGTGGACGGGGCTAAGCTCCATAGCTCCCTCTGAAGCCCCACAGCCGAACTGCGCGCAGTCACAGCCCACTCTGCTGCTGTCAGCAGCGCGTGGGACCTGTCAGTTGCGCGTGGGACCAGTTGCGCCATCACCTACTGAGGTCCTTCCTTTGGCCACAGGTTCGGGGTTCCCTCGGGCAAGGGGCAGCACCGCCCTTTGAGGTCCCCACGGGTACCCTTGCGGCAGACCTTCACCAGGCCGACCATTTCTCATTGGAGTCCTTGGCTGGAGAAGGACCTTCTGAATCCTCCTTCCGCCAAATTGAAAGGCACGCTTTTACCTTGCTGCTTTTGCAGAGGAGAACCGCGACCCTCTAGCGGTCTGACCGTGTTACTGCAAGATTTCTGGCGTTTGAAAACGAAGCAGACGGAGGCGTCTAGAAACCCAGCTCCTAGCCTTCATCTACCTGCCTGAGTAGTCAGGTGAAGCAAGGAGGGGTTGTTGTTGCCGCTGTTGTTGTCCTGACTCCAGGCCCAGCGCTGAGTTCAAATTCGGGCTCACTAGCTAGCTGTGTGACACTGGGCAAGTCAACTTTGCCTCAGTTTCCTTTTGTGTAACATGAATTAGAGAAAGAAATGGCAAACTGCCCAAGCATCTTTGTCAATAAAACCCCAAATGGAGTCATGAAGACTAGACAACGACCTCCACTCAAACATCTTACCTGGTTTTGGAAAGTGATTTTAACATCCCTATTATAAGACATTTCTGGTTCCTTACTCATTTCTATTTTTTTTTTAATTTGTTTTTTTTGAAGGATGAGGGTAGGGCAATTGGGGTTAAGTGACTTGCCCAAAGTCACAGGATTAGCAAGTGTGTCAAGCGTCTGAGGCCAGATTTGAACCCAGGTCTTCCTGACTCCAGGGCTGGTGCTCTATTCACTGCCACCTAGCTGCACCTCCTTACTCTTTTCTAATCCAGTAGAATCCAGCAAGCATTTAAATCTGCCGTGTGCATAGTATTGCCTTTGACTCTGGGGATGCAAATAAGAAATGAAAGTTAGTCCTTGCCTTCAAGGAGCTTATAATTTGCATTCCTCCTTCCTCTAAGGGTCTTAGATGTACAATAAATGCAATCAGTCTTTAACCTTATTGAAATGGTCTCTTGGGATCATCTAATAAAGGGGTCCACAAAATAAGGCCAAATCCCACTTGGTTTTGTATTCCTTAAGCTAAGAGTAGTTATTACGTTTTAAAATTAAAACTGGGGCTGTCTGGTACAGTGGAAAGAACACTGACTAGAGGGGGCTCTATGTTTAAAATTTTACAATTAAAAACCATTCTTAGCTTGTTTTGGCCCTAAAGTAGTTGTGAAAGCTCTCATTTTACAGACAAGGAAACTGAGGCATCAAAGGCAGTTACCAATTTGCCCAAAGTCACTCAGGGAGGTGGTAGCAGAGCTAAGAGGCAAACTGACTCCTGAATTCTAGACCAGTGCTCTTCTTCCCCACCTTACAGTCCCTCTTATTACTGATCTATCTGAATTTATTCCATGCCTTTCTTGTGGGAATGTGGTTGTCTGATGAAGGTGGGACATCCCTTGTTCATGGGTATGTGGTACCTTTTCCCCACTTCCAAAAGCTTTCTAGGTAATCTAATTTTTCTGGTCTCTTGACTAACTTTTTCTTGAAAAGCAAAATACCAAACCTTTAAAAGCCATGTGACCCTGAGCAAGTAGTGTAACATCTCTGGCCCTCAATTTCCTCATCTGTAAATTGAGGGGGTTGGATTAAATGATATATAGGATTTCTTCTAAAGCTACCCCTTCTACATCATGACTTTCCCCATCATGGTTTTGATATATCATGGGTTGGCATAAGAAATTAAATGGGAAATTTGGGGGAGTTTTACAAAAGCTGCAGATGACCCATAAAGGCCAGCAGATGACAGAGAAAAAGTTTAGAAACTCAAAAATGCATTATATATATATGTATATATATATATATATATATATAATTGTGTAATAAAAAATTATCTTTTAACAACCATAATAATTCAGACTTCTTCTCCAGTACAAGGAATGACCAGAAAGTTTTATGTGCATTTTCCAGATCGCAGGGGTGCTCCCCTAAAGAAGGGGATAACTGTAGTTTTAAATCTGATTCTTTCTCATGCTCTAATTTTTCCCATTTAAAAAGTCTCCTTGTCCATTACTTCTTCGTGTGTTTGGCACACCTGAGCATAGGACATGGTATGGCAGGGTCACTGCTGCTAAGTTATAAAGAACTGAATCTGGCCCAGCCTATCTAGGCATTCAAGAAAAGTAAAGCAGGGATGCAGGGAATCTCTCTGCACTCTTGCCTCTGGGATAGTAAATTTGGGAGAAAGAGGGAGACTAATAGTGGTTCTATTCCATTGAGGTATGCATATTCAGACTGATTCATGCAATTTAATTCAACAAATGTTAATTGTCTCCTTTGAGTGCCTAGCACTAGGTACTGGGGGAGATACAAAGTTTAGATAACCCTACCCTTCTCTGAGAACTTAATATCTAGTAGGTAGATAAAACTCATACCAAGATAATTATAATACATAATACATGATCAGTTCATAAGAGAAGTACAAAATAAGGTACTAGTAAATAGGAAGGTGGGGGGGGTGAGGTAGACAATAGGGTTAAGTGACTCACCCAAGGTCACACAGCTAGTAAGTGTTGAAGGCCAGATTTGAACTCAGGAAGATGTGTTGTCACTGACTTCAGGCCCAGCACGTCACCTGGCTTCCAACCAAGAGTGGAAATACCGTTCAATATAATCTCAGCCTTCCCCCTCTACCCTCTGTCATTCTTTTAGGATTGTCAATGTTTTCAAATATGGGAAGAAAGTCAAACAAATAACATAGCCAATTCATATGACTTCTTTCTCTTCCTTCCCTCACTTGGGATTATGGATTTAGAATTCCCCTTCCAGACCTGTAGTCTATTTTTGAATCAGTATGGTTTCAATTATAATTAAGTCCTGAAATAATAAGAGTTACAATTATACAATGCCTTTCAATTAAAAGTCAAGTCAACACGCATTTCTAAAGCTTCTTTTTGGTATCAGGCACTGTGCTTTGTGCTTTGTGGACTCTATTTCATCTAAGCCTCATAATAACCCCAAGGGGTAGACAAGGCTGTTATTACTATCTCCATTTTAAAAATGAGGGAACTGAGGTTCAGAGAGATTAAGCTAATCAAATTGGTAACATTTTAAAAGCACCTACTATGTGTGCTGTGCTAAGCACTCATTAAGTGAGTTGTCCAAGGCCATACAGGTACTAATTGTCAGAGACTAGGTGACCACCTGCTTCTACCATGACAAGTATTCTACCATCACTATGCCATGCTAGTTTTCTCAGGACTTTTGCATCTTTGATTGATGGAAGCATTAGAAAGATATGAGTCATGGGGAGACCTAAGGACCCATAGAGTATCAGAAGTTGTCGGTGGAAGTCCACTTTCCAGGGCCAGGTCATCTAAGGCAATGTTTTTTTATTTACCAGGTAGAAGTAGGTTCTCCCACACTAGAAATTCCCTACCAGCTCCCCTGCTTTGCTACATCTAATACATCTTCTCTCCCAATTTGGACATAAGAGGAACCTGCTCAGAACATGGGGACCTGGAGATTTTGCAATACCTTGGAAAATTTACAAATCATCAATATTTGAAAAAGGCATTTTCTAAAATTTAATTCTCAATTAAACTTTTTCTTTATTAAATGTGCTTAGGAAAAATATTCTTAAATGGAACCAAATTACCCTAAACCCATCAGTCATTTGCTCTTCTCATGATATTTTTTTTTATTTTTATTTTTAAAGCAATTGGGGTTAAGTAACTTGCTCAAGGTTACATGGCTAGTCATTATTTATATGTGGGTGCGCATTTTCTGAGGCCGGATTTGATCTCAGGTCATCCCAACTCCGAGGCCAGCGCTCTTACTCACTGCGCCACCTAGCTGCCCCCTTCTCATGATGTTGAAAGATATTTAAAAAAAAGCTAGCATAGCCCTTCATCTATGCAACTTGCATCTCCTCTTACAAGATCTTTTTACCAGCTACCCTGCAGTTTGGTTAATGGCTTCATTCACAAATGCACTCACCAAAATGACTCAGGTGTTTGTCCGAATCGTACATTTCTTCCCATTTACTTCTGGGAAGGAATTTTCTCTCATGAACCAATACCACCGAATTCACAATTTTGTGACACCAGATTTCTGGAGAGGAACATCCTCAAGAGGTATGGAATAGGAGAGGAAACCTAGAAAAGATTTCACAAGTCCATCCCAAAATACTCTTAAGAGCCAATCCATGAAGAATGATAATCCTAGGACAAAACTGAAATGAAGCAACAGTTCCTGGAGACTTCACTGTGTGTGCAATGGAGATCCTCCAAGAATAAAAGCCAGAAAGCCCAAGCAGTAACAACAGCATAATTTTGTCACACGTAGTTGATATTAAGTGAATACCTCCAGTATTGGTACAGGGTCACTTGCAGGTCAGGGGAATAGCTGTATTCTTGCAATACCATCCTGACATCTTTGAACTTATCTGTCATAAGTAGAAAGTGGTTCTGGGTAAATTGCTGGACACTGAATTTGCAGAGGTCCTTCAATTCATAATAGATCTGTTCTTTGTCTGTCCCAGGTCACCTCTAGACTTTGAGGATAAAAGCTGCTGGGGGAATCTTGGTCAGAGAAATTCTTGATTTATGTAGTAATAAGTGTGCCACCTTCAGGATAACTGATCTATAAAGTAAGGTAAAAAAAAAGCTGATTCATGAGGGCATTTGGTCTCAACATATTTGATATATTTGTGGTCATGGATGGATGGCCACTGGACAAGAATTCTTGGTGAGATTCAGGTTACTGTTTAGGACTTCATAAACCTCTGAAAGATTTAAAACTCTTGGGAAACTTATTTCCTTCCAAATCTCTTTTGGCACACTCTTGGTATCTATAAGATATGGATGTTGAGCTTAAACTCCCCATAGGATTCTGGGAGAAGTCTGTAGAACTTTTCATGAAGGTACAAAAGATCTACCATCATGCTATGTCCACTAAAGGTTCTTGGTTTTTACCAGCATCTGGAAAAAGATAGCAAAACCCCAGACTGAATTTTCTACTTTTTGCTGTCATCATGATCACAAGAGGAATTCTCTAGATGCCATTGGTGTTGCCTGCTTGCTATCTTTATTAGCAGCATCCTTTTGTCTTTCATCAGAGTCCAAACTGTGGGGAAAGCCTGCCTCAGCACCAAATGTACCTCAAAGAGCCTGGGACCCAGTTAATAGAAGTTATAATTGAAACCTGATTATATCCAATATCCTTCTTTGGCCATTTCCAAACACCATGTGACCTAATCAATCACCACCTCCATTTACTCTTTGTTCAGTGCCCAATGAGTTCTTCAATTCCCTGTTAGAAGTTCTTGCTTAATTTTCTTCTCCTGTTATTTGTTCATAAATGGGAATCCCAGAAACTTATTATAATCAAAACTCTACTAATTCAAAAATAGAATATTAGGGGCATGGAAGAACTCTTCAACCCATAATCCCAAGTGTGGTAGGGAAGAGAAGGAAGTTAAATAAATTGGCTATATACTTGTTTGATATTCTATCCATACTTGAAAACACTGACAATCCTAAAAGAATGACAGAGGGTTGAGGGTAAAGTCTGAAGTTATATTGAACTGTATTTTCATTCTTGGTGGGCAGCTAGGTGGAGCAGTGGATAGAGAGTTCTGGGCCAGAAATAAGGGAAGACATCTCCTGAGTTCAAATCTGGCCTCAAACACTTATTAGCTGTGTGACTCTGGGCAAGTTACCTAGCCCTGTTGACCTTAGTTTCCTCATCTGTAAAAGGAAATGGGAAACCACTTCAATATCTTTGCCAAAAAACCTCAGGTGGGGTCACAAAGGGCCCAATCAGAAATGACTGAACAACAGATTTCCATTCTTATCCCCTCAAACCACAAATTCAGCCACATTTTAAATAATACTCTGTGTATCCAATTAGATACATGACAAATGGCTGAATACTGCCTGGTCTTTAGATACCACTCTGCTGGTGAGTCAAAAAGACTGGTTTGCTGGCTTCTTGGAAAGATGGACCTCAAGCCTTTAAATTCTATGTCCAAATCCCAAAAGTCAGAGCCCAAAATGAACTTCTCCAGTATGGGTAGTTTCTGCTCAAAGCCCTTCATGCCCAACTCTGTGGTAGAACATGATTTCCCACCACCCAGGGCTGGGCCCCCTCTCCACTGCACTACACTAGGGGTACATGGGAGTGGGAGGGGAAAGAGAAGGAAAAAGGGGAAAGGGATATTGCAGAAGGGAGGAAAGAGGAGGTGAGGAAAGGAGAGATGGAAGAAGAGAGAAGGGAAAGAAGGAGGAGGGGGAGAGGAAGAAGAGGGGATAGATAGAAGGGGGAGGAAAGAAGGGGAAAGAGGAAAAGAAGAGAAAGAAGGGAAGGGGAAATAAGAGAAGGGGGAAGAAGGGAGAGAAGGAGAGATGGGGAAACGGGGGAAGGAAGAGAAAGAAGGGGAAGAAGAAAGAAGAGAAAGAAGGGGAGATGGAGGAAGGGAGAAGAAGGGGGAAGAAAGAAGAGGGAAAGAAAGAGAAGGGAAAGAGAAGAGGACCTGTCTGCTTACTTATTAACTGGGTGAAAGTGAACCAGTTCACTTTACCTTTCTGAGACTGTTTCCTCAGCTGTAAAATGAGTATAAAGGTAAACCTTTTCTGGAAGCATAAACATATGAAAAGGCTAGGGATTATGTTAGGCTGATACTAGAGCCTTGCCTTCAGGGTCTAACTCATTTTCCCACCTTTTCCTTACCCACTCTTAGGAAGAACAGTAGAGACTTAAGGTTTGAAAATTAGGGAACCCTGAATCCCAGAGCTGTTCTGTGGTTACTGAGCAAATAATCATTGCCTGGTTTATAACCTTTAGAGAGAACAATTTGAGAGCTATATAGAATGTTTACCATTAAGTAAAGTGAGGTCTCTTACTGAATGACTCAATCTCCCAGATTAGGAAGAAGAGTTGGAAGAAAAGACTAATCTTCAAGGAATTAGCTGGCTGGGAGCCCTCCATTCTTAATTGGACCCCTGGGAGATAAAAGGCTTCATTCCTTTGAAGGAATAAGACAAGGAATGCTTATTCCTGGTCTTGGTCCTGGGGTTTTTATTTGTTATCTCTCAAGGTTGTGAGAATCAAACAAGATAATTTTTGTGGCTTGAATTAATGCTTGTTTCTTCCCTTATTCATTCAATCAATTAATAAGAATTTATTAAGCATCTCCTATATATAGCTCTGTGCTAGGGATATAAAGACAAAAATGAAACTGTCTTTACCTTCAAGGCAATATTATTATTATATTATATTTATTTATGTCATATAATATGATATATTATTTATGTTATACTATAATATAATCATCTCTTATAACATAATATAATTTATATGTATTATATATTATTATGTCATATATTATATAATATTCAATAGCTTAAATTATTTTGAGGGAAACGACTTGTACAAATACATATAACTACATGCAAAATAAATGCAAGTTAATAGTGGTAAGAGGAAGGAAAGCAGTAGCAGCTGTAGAGATGAAGAAAAACCTTATGTCAGCAGCTGAGCTGAGCTTTCACATGTGTGCCTCGGCCACTGCATCACCACATGAGTTAACCTCCTACCCCTGTGTGCAGGGTACATGCATTCCTTATGTGGGTCTCTGCACAAAGGCCCCAGCCCCATGTTCCTTACATGGATGCCCTTCCGTATTTGTTCTGTCCACTCTTCTTAGTGACGTTTATGCTCTCTGTGGGAGAGTGAGACCTAGCTTTATGAGGAAGAAGGGAACAAGTATTTATTACCAGGCAGTATGCTGAACATTTTACAAATATATTCTCATTTAATCCTCACAACAGCTCTGTGAGGCAGGTGCTGTTATCCCCACTTTACAGCTGAAGAAACTGAAGTGTGACATGTTTAGGGTCACACAGCTAGTACCTTTGGCTGGATTTGAATTTAGATCTTTCATACTGAGTCCAGGTTTTACAGAACAAATCCTTTTATTAAGGGGATTTGTTCTGTGAAGTTTGGATTCAGTCAAAGGGCTGCACTTGAGGACCAAGAGGGCCATCTCTGTCCTTGAGACTACAGGTTCTCCACCTCTGGTTTTATGTCCTATCTGCTTATACATGGTTGTAAGGAAAATGCCTATAAAGTGGTTTCATAAATGTGAGCCTGCATTTTCAAATTAGATAATGCAAAGTGCTTTATAACCATAAAAACACACATATATTCATAGGATTTAGAGACCCTAGAAGTCATCTTGTCCTGAATTTTAAGTATGAAGAAACTTGGGGAAGTGTCTTGTCTAAGGTCACACAAGGCTGTAAATAAGATGCCCTTTGATTCTGCATTCAGCACTTTCTTCTCTAACATAGTTGTAAAAGCAAGCTATTATCATACATTTTCATTTGGGACATGACCAATGACTAAAGATGGGGGCTTTTTCTGAGTGTGAGGAAACAGAGTGACTGGAAGTTTAAAAAGACAGAAAAAGATTAAAATTGAAGTTGGCAAGGTGATATATTCTTTTACCATAACCAGTTTTGCAACACAAATAAATCAATAATGTGAATCTTGATAGGCTATAAAATATTTACCCAAACTTCTTCCTCTCTCCTGCCCTCACACCCTTCCTGGAAGCACAGAGGACTATGCCCAGGCATCTGGAGGCTTGTGATACTGTGCTTCTGATTCAATCAGGCAGAACCATCTTGAATCATCCCTAAAGGATGGAAATATTCTTTATAAGGCCTTCACCTTTGTACAGTCATCCCCTTTTTTATCACTTTCCTTGTATTACTCCTGTACTCAAAAATCTCCAATGGCTTTCCCAATTATGAAATAAAACCCAAACTCTTTAGCCTGATTTTCAAGGCCTGCCCTGCCTTCCCACCCTTCCCCTAATTCTAGCCCCAACTTACCTTTCTGATTTCTTCTCCCATTCCTTCCTCAACACAATTTTTGGGCTTAAAGCCAAATCACTCAACTAATTATTCTCCAACTAGGGAGTTGTGCAAGCATAGACTGGATGACCTCTTCTCAGGATGTTCTAAAGATATCAGTGAGTTAGCAGTGTTAAATCAACACATAAGTTAAGTAAGAATTATGTTCCAGTCACCCTGCTAAGTAATGTGTCAGATACATTTTATCTGTGTACAATGTGTCAGAATGCAAAGATAGTCCCTGCCCTGAAGGAGCTCACAATCTAATGGGGGATAAAACATGCAAACCATTATGTACAAATAAGATCTATATAATCCTGGGCAAGTCACTTAGCCTCTCCGTTTTCCCCTCTGTAAAAATGAGGATAATAATAGCATTTACCTCACAGGTTTGTTGTGAAAGTCAAATAGCATAATATACACAAAAGTACTTTGAAAACCTTAAAGCTGTATAAATCTTAGCTATAATCTGGGATATTATAATCAATTCTAGAAGCCACATGTTAGGAGGAACCTAACCATAGGTTAGACCACAGGGAATTGAGAGAAGGACCTTCAGGATGGTGAAGGGGTCTGGATATCAACTAAAATGGTTCTGATATCCAAATCAGGGAAGGATAAGTCAGAGGAAAAGAATTATTGGTCAAAATCATTAATGATATTGATGAAATTTTAAATAATTTAATAAAAGCAACATATTAAAAATATTCTTTGTAAAATGTTCATTTCATGCCAAGAATGCAAAAATAGTTCAACATTAGGAAAACAGCTAGCATAGTAAATAACGCCAATAATAAAACCAACAAAAGCCACTTCAAATTCAAATCTACTCACTCCTGGTGATGATCACCTGGAAAAAATAATAATAGTTTATATACATTCATTCATTCATCCATGCATTCCTTTTTAAAAAAAGACAGTTTTTAAAACCTTGTGTTTTTACATCACAGTAATTTATGGATATCTTCCTCCTCCAAACCCTGTGTACCTACCAAGTGAATCTTCCCTTGTAATCAAATTAAAACATTTAAACAAAATAGCAAAGCAACTGTGTCTAAGAAAAATTCATATTTAGATATTGTTTTACAATACATTATCTTGTTCGATTTTTACAACCCTGAGGAAGGTAATGCAAATATTATTATCCCCATTTTATAGGTGAGGAAACTGAATTTCAGAGAGGCTAATTGATTTTCCCAAGGCTAAATGGTTATTAATAAAAGATCCTCAGCCAGAATAGACTACAAATCCAGTGATCTTTCCCCTATTTTATTGGGAGGGGTCAAGGAAACACACATTTGTATTGTTCCTACTATGTGCTAGGCACTGTTCTTAGTGCTTTTTTAAAAAAATAAATATTATCTCACTGGTTTTCACAACAACCCTGAGAGGTGGGTGCTATTATTATCTTCATTTTACAATTAAGGAAACTGAGGCAGACAGAGGTTAAGTGACTTGCCAATGTTAAATAGCTAGTAAGTGCCTTAGGCTGGATTTGAACTCAGGTTTTCCTGACTCTAGACCTAACACTCTTGAACAGCAATTGCTTCTTTCTTTCCTCCCCTCCCCTCTCCTCTCCCCTCCCCTCCCCTCTTCTCACCTTTCCTCTCCTCTCCCCTCCTCTCCTCTCCCCTCCTCTCCTCTCCCCTCCCTTCTTTTCCCCTCCCCTCTCCTTTCCTCTTCCCTCCCTCCCCTCTCCCCTCCCCTCCCCTCTCCCCTCCCCTCCCCTCCCTTCCTCTACCCTCCTCTCTTCTCCACTCCCCTCTCTTCTCCACTCCCCTTCCCTCCCCTCCCTTCCTCTTTCCTCTCCTCTCCTCTTCTCTCCTCTCCTGTCCTCTTCTCTCCTCCCCTCTCCTTTCCTCTCTTCTGTCTTCCTTCCTCTTCCCTTCCCTTCCCCCGCTCTGAAAACAACACAAGAAAGGCCTGAACCTTAAGACAGTGCCCCCTCCACCTTGGGAGCAGAGCCCAACTTTAACATAAAGTTAAAAGTAAAGAAATAGACTGGAAAAAATGAGCAAGCAACAACAAAAAAAGAACCTGACCATAACACAATACAATAGTGACAGGGAAGATCAAGACACAAACCAAGAAAAAGACAATGATGTTAAAGCCTCTAAGAAAAATGTGAATTGGATACAAACCTAACAAGAATTCCTGGAAAAATCTTAAAAAAAAAGGTGTTTTAAAAATTAAATAAGACAGGTAGAGGAAAATGGGGAAAATAAATTAGAGTGACACAAGAAAATTATGAAAAAAAGTCAATAGCTTGGTAAAAGAGGCACAAAAATCCACTGAAGAGAAGAACACTTCTGAACTGACAGATAATAGATAGATAATAGAAAAAGAGATATAAAAGCTCACTGAAAATAGAAATAGAAAATAGAAAAAGAGATATAAAAGCTCACTGAAGAAAATAATTCCTCAAAAATTAAAAGTGGGCAAGTGAAACACCAAGAAACAACAAAATAAAGTCAAAAGAGTGAAAAAATAGAAGAAAAATGTGAAATATTTTATGGGAAAAACAACTGACCTGGAAAATAGATTGAGGAAAGATAATATAAGAATTATTTGACTACTTGAAAGCCATAATTAAAAAAAACTCCAGACATCATATTTCAAGAAATTATCAAGAAAAATTGCCCTGATATCCTAGAACCAGGGAGTAAAAAGGAAACTGAAAGACTCCATGGATCACTTCCTTAAATAGAGATCCCAGAATGAAAACTCTCAGGAATATTATAGCCAAATTTCAGGGCTCTCAGGCAAGGAGAGAATTGCAAGCAGTCAGAAATAATTCAAATATGGAGCCACAGTAAGTACTCACAAGATTTAGCTGCTTTCACATTAAAGGACTGGAGGATTTGGAATATGATATTCTGGGAGGCAAAGGGGCTGAGATTACAACCAAGAATAACTTATCCAGAAAAACTGAGCATAATCCTGCAGCAGAAAAATGAATATTCAATAAAATATAAGACTTTTAAGTATTCCTGATGAAGACCAGAGCAGAATAGACAATTTGACTTTCAAAAACAAGATTCAAGAGAAGCATCAAAAGGGAAACATGAAGATAAAATCATTAGGGAATCAATAAGGTTAAAGTGTTTACATTTTAATATGGGAAGATGATAATTGTAACTTTTAAGGTCAGTTAGAAGGAGTATACATAGACAAAGAGCATGGGCATGAGTTGACTATGATGGGATGATATAAAAAAATAAAATTAAGGGGCAAAAAAAAGAGGCATGCACTAGGAAAGGGACAAGGGAAAGGAAGAATGGGAAAACATCTCATCTAAAAGTGGCATGAAAGGAAGAGCTTTTATAATAAAGGAGAAGATGATGGGGTGGATAGCAGACAATACTTTACTCTCACTGGAATTGCCTCAAAGAAGGAATACAAATAAAATCAGATCTAAACAATTAGAGCAACATTAATTGCACATAGATAGATTGAGCCAATATAATAAAAATTATAATTCTACCTAAGTTAATTTCCTAACTCATGTAAAATTATTTTATAGAGATAGAAAAATAACAAAATTCATCTGGAAGAACAAAAGGTAAAAAATATCAAGGGAATCAATAAAAAAATTGTGAAGAAAGGTGACTTTAAGGAACATATCTCAAACTGTATTACAGAGTGGTAATCATCAAAACAACCTGGTACTAGCTAAGACATAGAGTGGTAGATCAATGGCATAGATTAGTCACACCACACATGGTTATAAATGGCCATAATAATTTAGTGTTTGACAAACCCAACTATCCAAAATTTTAAGAAAAGAAATCACGATTTGACAAAAATTGCTGGAAAACTGGAGAGCATGTTGACAGAAACTAAGTATTAACTAACATCTTATACTGTATGCTGAGATAAGGTCAAAGGGGCACCTGATTTAGACATAAAGGGTGATATTATAAGCAAATTGGTATTATAAGCAAAATTTTACCTGTCTGATCAGTGACTAAGAGAAGAATTTCTGACTAAAGAAGAGCTAGAGAGCATTTCAGGACATAAAGTGGATAATTTTGACAACATTAAATTTAAAAGTTTTTGCACAAATAAAACCAATTCAGTCAAGATTAGAAAGGAAGCAGGAAACTGGGAAAACATTTTTCCAGAATGTTTCCAATAAAGGCCTCATTTCTCAAATATATAGAGAACTGAATTGAATTTATAAGAATATAAATCATCCCCCAGTTGATAAATTGTCGTAGGGTATGAACAGACAGTTTTCAGATGAAGAAATAAAAGCTATTTGTAATCATATGAAAAAAATGCTCTAAATCACTATCAATTAGAGAAATATAAATTAAAACAACTCTGCTATATCACCTTTTACCTATCAGATTGGTTAATAGGACAGAAAAAGAAAATGACAAATGTTGGTGGGGATGTAGGAAAATAGGGACACTAATGTATTGTTTGTGGAGATGTAAGCTGATGCCCAAAGTGCTATAAAACTGTCTATAACCTTTGACCCTGCAATGCCACTACTAGGTCTGTACTGCAAAGAGGTCATAAAAAAGTGAAAAGGACCTACATATACAAAAATGTTTATATCAGCCCTATTCATGTCGACAAAATATTGGAAATTGAGGAGATGCCTATCAGTTGAGGAATGACTGAACAAGCTGTGGTATATGAATGGAATGAAATATTATTGTGCAATAACAAATGATGAACAGGCACATTTCAGGAAAACCTGGAAAGACTTGCACAAACTGATACAAACTGAAGTGAGTAGAACCAGGAAAACACCGTACACAAAAATAGCAACATCATGTGATGATCAACTATGAATGACTCAGATTTTCTCAACAACATGATGATCCAAGACAAGTACCAAAGGACTTATGAAGGAAAATGTTATTCATATCCAAATAAAGAACTGATGGAGGGGCGGCTAGGTGGTTCAGTGAATAGAGCACCAGCCCTGGAGTTGGGAGAACCTGAGTTCAAATGTGGGTTCAGACACTTGACACACTTACTAACCCTGTGACTTTGGGCAAGTCACTTAACCCCAACTGCCCTCCAAAAAGAAAAAAAAAAAACCAAACTGATGGACTCTGAATGCAGATTGAAGCATATTTTTTTCACTCACTTAATTCTTTCTCATGGCTTATTAACTTTTGATCTGTTTCTTCTTGCACAATCATGATGAGTATGGAAATATGTTTTACTTGATAGCATATGTAAAACTGTATCAAATTTTCTACTGTTTTCAGAAGAGGGAAAGGGAGGGAGGGAGGGAGAAAAATTTGGAACTCAAACTCCAGTAAAAATGAATCCTAAAAATTTTCTTGATAAGTAATTGTGGGGAAAAATAGAATACTATTTAAAGCAAAAAATAAAATAGAAATTTCTAGAGTCTCCTCTCTCCATCCTTCTTCAAGGGAGACTTTGATTCCTGTCAGGAGGGGAAGCAGAAGGTTAAGGGTCAGTGGCTGGCCCCTCTGCTCTCCTCAGAGAGAAGGGATACCAGGCTAGAATTATACCTATTTTCTCTCTTAAATATTATTAGATTAGAGGATGTATTTCTCATGTTCAAACTCACCTCCTGATTGTTATTTCTTTTTTTTTTCTTTTTGGAGGGCAATTAGAGTTAAGTAACTTGCCCAAGGTCACACCGTTAGGTTTTGTTTGTTTGTTTGTTTGTTTGTGTGTGCATTGTGTCTAAGGCCGGATCCAAACTCAGGTCCTTCTGACTCTAGGGCTGGCGCTCTACTCACTGCGACACCTAGCCGCCTGATTGTTATTTCTTCATGGGAAAAAGAGTGTCCCAAGATCTGATTTCCTTTCCACCAAATGCCAGTTGAAGACACAAAGTAAATTCTTTAATGCCAAAGTAACCCAATGAGCATACATAGGAAATAGCAAATAAACCCATTTATCCAAGCCAATAGAAAAATAGAAATCAGAGAAAGTATACTTATCAGAATATTTACCAGACAATGCAGGTTGAAGAAGTTCTCCCGTTGGGAGTGAAATATCTCAGCTTAATTGAGTGGGAGAGATGGAAAAAGAGAGAGAGAGAGAGAGAGAGAGAGAGAGAGAGAGAGAGAGAGAGAGAGAGAGAGAGAGAGAGAGAGAGAGAATGTTAAGGAAATTCCTTGAAGTCTCTAGGGTAACAAGCTGGGGACAGGGGTAGCTGGCTCCTCTCATGTTGACTCCTTCCCAGAGTCTTTTTTTTTTCCTTTCAGTGACCTAAATGGAGGTTGGAATCATGGGTTTTCTCTCTGAAAGCTAGAAGCCAGGAGAAGTTAAATCTCTCTTCTCCACATCTCCCACCAACTCCATTGGCCCCTTATGAAAGCAAGGTATATTTCATAATCAATCAACCAAGGAAGAGAAATTCCTACATAACTGGCCCTTCAAGCCAAGGGTCGCGTAGAATTAGGAGATTTGGATTTGAATCCTACATTAGACACTTACTAGCCATGTGGTGTAGATTAAGTCAGTTAACTTCTCAGAATCTGAGTTTTCCTTAGCTACAAAATGGAGATAGTTTTGTGCAGATCACCACCTTCCCACAGTGGTTGTGAGGTTAATTAATTGTAAGCCTTACTGAATTAATGTGGGCTCTTTTAATGAAAGAGCAGGAGAAAAGGCTGAAGTTGGTTTGGTATATGTTAAGTTTGAGGTGTTTTTAGCTCATCTGAGAGACACTGTGGCATAATGGGTAAAAAGTAAGGCTCTAAGCAAGGAAGTCCTATCTCTGACATATTATTGGCTGTGTTGTTACCCTGGGCAAACCATTTAAACTTTCAGTGTACCAGGTGATTTTCTAAGACTGTCAGCTGCAGAGAAAGCCAACATGCATTGAGAGTGGAAGATTCTTTATCTGGGAGTTCCTTTTTCCAATGAAATCATACATTTAGTCCCTAGCCCTATCTGATTGTTATTATGTAACTGGAACATCTAGCAAGGAGCTGGATATGTGGACTGAGAGCTTGGAAGAAGGGTTAGGATTGGAGATACAGGTGAGAGTTGAAGCTGTGGGAGTGGAGGCTTTCTTATGGAAAGGGTTTGGAGAAAGAAGAAAGGTCTGAGCACTAAATTACTTACCTTATTATCCTGCTCTAATGGGAATTTATGAACTGCTATCAAGGAAAAAAACTTGGTCCAGGGAACATATGGGAGGGGAAACGCCCAAAGCAAACCTCCCAAAGGACATCTTGTCCTCATCATAATCCAAGGCAATTAAAGCAGACTATTTGCACTCCACAGACTTAGTGTCAGGCCGCAGTTTAATAGGGAAATATTACACAGGACAGAAGAGGAGACAAATAAGTACAAGTTAAAAGGGGGGCTGACCAGAGTCTGAGCGATTGGTATTTCTACCTTTTTCTCTATTCCATTTCCTGAAGGTAAGGTTGTTGACTACCTGCTGATTCTAGGGCTCAGAGATATTGAGCATTTTTTTTTTTTTTGCTTTTTAGAGGAGGGAAAGCAGGGCAATTGGGGTAAGTGACTTGCCCAGAGTCACATGGCTAGTAAGAGTTAAGTGTCTGAGGCCAGATTTGAACTCAGGGCCTCCTGACTCCAGGGCCAGTGCTCTATTCACTGCACCACCTAGCCATCCTGATATTGAGCATCTTATTTTGGCCTAGTAGAAGATCCCAAAAGTTGGATATGACTGAAACAACTGAACAACAGAGAATCACATCTTTAGAGCCGGAAGCGTCCAACCCCCACTGCCCATTTTATAGATGAGGAGACAGAGGTCCAGAAAGGTTAAGTCACTTTGCCTATGGTCACACAAGTGGGATTTGAACCCAGGTCCTTCTGCCAATCACTTCAGGCCCCTGGGCATCAGCATCCTCATCCCCAAAATGAGGGGCCTCTGAGGTCCTGTCCAGCTCCAGATCTGTGGTCCTGTCACCCCATGGGATTGTTTTCACTGTACCACTTGGTACCCATCAGCCTTTCTAAAAGAGATGCTGCATGGATAACCTCTATCAGACTGCTTGCCATCTCAGGGAGGAGAGAAGGGAGGGAGGAAAATCTGGAGCTCAATCTTATAAAAAATGAATGTTGAAAATTATTTTTACATGTAACTGGAAAAAATGAAATACTATTTACAAAAAAAACCCAACAGTAAAAAAAAAAGAGATCCAACTTCATCTCAACCTCCTGAATTCCCCGGGGGGTGGTGACATTCTGCTCTTCCATCTATTTCCTGTTGGCAGGTAAACCTAGGGCAGCCTTGAAAGGCAACTGCCTACCCACTTCCCCTCACTCCCCATGAGCAATGGTATGGCATAATGTAGGAGAATGGTGCTGAAAGAATTCTAATTTCAATGGCTTCTTTGCCTCCTGCCTCCATCTGTCTTCCACAAGTCAAGACGTGGAGGAGTGCATATACTTTGGAGAGCTGTTCATTCTGATTTTCTGATCAGGCAAATAGATCATAATGTGTTGGTATGGTTAAAAGCAGATCATTTGGGGGTGGTTGGTGGCGCAGTGAATAGAGCACCCGCCCTGGAGTCAGGAGGACATAAGTTCACATCTGGCCTCAAACACTTAACACACACAGATACAAAAACCTAGCTGTATGACCTTGGGCAAGTCACTTAACCCCAATTGCCCTACCTTATGCCTGCAAAAAAAAAAAAAAAGCAAATCATTTTCTATATCTGTGCCTCATCTATAAAAGTCATGGAGTTTGGACAAGGTCAGTGGTGTCAAACTAAAGTCAAAAGTTGTTCAGTTGTTTTTCAGTGGTGTTGGGAAAACCCCATTTTAGGGTTTTCTTGGCAAAGATTTTGGAATAGTTTGCCTTTTCCTTCTCTATATCATTTTTAAAATGAGGAATTGAGGCAAAAGGAGTCAAATGACTTGCCTAGAGTCACACACTTAGTGTCTATGGTCAGGTTTGAATTCAGGAAGATGAATCTTCTTGACTAGGCATGAAACTCTATGAGCTGTGCCCCATATGTGTGGTGTACTAAACCATATATAAATTCCTGTGTGCCAGATATTGACTTAGAAAAACCACATATTACTATTATCTACGTTCTATTGTATTTTTATTTATTTTGATAAATATTTCCTAATTATATTTTATCTGGTGTGGGTTGCACTCAGGACAGTTGCTGGTCATGTTTGACCCCTGTGGACTAGACTGATACACAAAGTTTCCTCTGACCCTCTCACTTGCCTCACACTTCTAACCTATTTAATTGAATTTATTTAATTTATTCAGTCCTATCCCATAAATCTGGGACCAATTCTGGTCCTAGACAGGGGAATATTAGGAACTCTGATTCAGAAGTTTTATGACTCAGTATTGAGTAAGTTTCAGAATTGAATCGATGGGATTTGAGAGGTCCTCTTCTTAAACCTGGGTAGAGCAATTATCTTTAAATTACTCCTTGTTGCTCACTAGTATTCCAAAGATTGATTCTTGTCCTTGTGCTCCACCTAGCGGTCCCCTGATTTATTCTCTGCTCAAAATCTTGATATGCCTAATTTCCTTTATCTGTAAAATGCACAGGGGTTGAAGTAGGAAGTCTCTAAAGTCATAGGATCACAAAGCCATGAATTTAAAACTAGGATGGGCTTTAAAATCTATTTAATCTAACCCTCTCATTTTACAGATGGTAATATTGAGGCCCAAAAGCAGTTGGGTGGCCTCTTGAAGGTGAAACAAATAGTAACAGGAGGTATTTCCTCCAGTTCTCAGTTCTTGTTGTTCAGTTGTTTTCAGTGATGTCAAACTCTTCATGACCCTGTTTGGGGTTTTCATGGCAAGGGTACAGGAGCTCTGACTTCAGAGACACTTCTTTCCATTCACTTCCAACTCTAAGTCCTGTGATCTTACAGTTTTATGATCCAGTTTCTGAACTTTACGTTGTTCTTACGTTGTTCTTACCCCCTGGACTCCACATACCTCACTCTTAATCCCAGAAACCTGTGTTTGGATCTCTGGCCCCAGTTGTAGGATTTTCCTGATTACTTACACCTATGTTGTTTGTCTTTACTTCTGTAGTAAGCACATGAAGAGAAGTGGAGAAAAGCAAAGATATATTCCTAGTCACCTAAGAGAACCCCTGAGGGGTGTAGATGATGGCCAGCGAGGCAGGGAAGTGTAGTTCTGTAACAGTCCAGCAGCAGCCTTAGTGGTCATTCCCATAACCAGAGTCCTCTGTCACAATTCTTAGATGGGAGGCTTTATCCAAAAAAACCTTTCATGTCGAGAAAGCCTATCCAAATGAGGAATGAGGAAAGGAAACAGGGATTTCAAAAGTTCCTATCAATTATAACCCAGGTCACACCCAAACCTGTAATATTTTGTGTGCTATTATGAATGTAGAAAGAGACTTCTAACAGGGGAGAAAATGTTAGTGTGATACTGTGTGCCTCGACGAGGGGCAGAATTGTCAGGAAGAGAGACATACATGGTCATAGACTCAATCTAAGGTGGACTAGAGGGAGGAGAAAGATAAGACACTGGAAGCTGTACACAGGGAGGGGAAGCCAGTTCCTCAATCTTATCCTGATGCTCATTGACTGAAGACCTCATGGAGAGGAAAGATAGATTGCAGCAGAGGCACCCTTGCTGTACTGGCTGAGTATAGCTGTTAATATGATTCACAAAACTTGAAATATCCTGACAGATACATTTTATCTGAGGGATATCCTGAAAGATACATTTTATCTGCTTCTCCCCTGAAATGAAAGTCCATTTGTTGTTTCTCTGATGAGCTGCCAGCATTATGGTATGGTGGGAAGGGTGCTGGATTTGTATTCAGAGACATAAGGTTCAAACCTCACTTCTACTACTACTACCTCTATAATCTTAGGCAAATCACTTAATCGCTGTTGGCCTCAGTTACCTCGTCTGTGAAAAAGAAGGGATTGGATTAAATTATTTCTAAGGTCAAATGGCAGTTAGGATTCAAACCCACATCAGTGTTCCTTCTCTTGCTTGATTTCATCTTGTCCTTCCCCCTTTCACCTCCACTCAGTTGTAAGCATCTTGTAAGCAGGAGGACCCATGTCATAACTTTCTCTGTATCCTCAGCACTGTCTAATGTCTGGTAGTTAATAGGTTTCAAAACATTGAACAGCTAGTTCCAAAGCTGTACCACTTGTCAGTTTCCCTCTGTCTGTGTTCTGTTCTGTGCACATTTTTTAGTGCTTCATGGA
Source organism: Gymnobelideus leadbeateri (assembly GCA_011680675.1). Classification (NCBI taxonomy): domain Eukaryota; kingdom Metazoa; phylum Chordata; class Mammalia; order Diprotodontia; family Petauridae; genus Gymnobelideus; species Gymnobelideus leadbeateri. The sequence goes on along the minus strand of WOXC01000190.1, from coordinate 24,895 downwards.
AACTCATCATTTTTTACTTTTCTGCTGCCCTGTCATAATCCTCTTCCTCCAATTTTCATTTGTTGCTGTGCAGTTGTTTTCAGTGATGTCCAACTCTTCATGCCCATGTTTGGGGTTTTCTTGGCAAAGATACAGGAGTGGTTTGCCACTTCTTTCTCCTGCTCATTTTACAGAAGAGGAAACAGAAGCAAACAGGGTTAAGTGACTTGCCCAGGATCTGACAGCTAGTAAGTGTCTGAGGCCAGATTTGAACTCAGGAAGACTCTTTTTTTTTTTTTTTAAAGCAATTGGGGTTAAGTAACTTGCTCGAGGTTACACAGCCAGTCATTATTTATGTGTGAGTGCTCATTTTGTGAGGCTGGGACCGATCCCGGGTCCTCCCAACTCCAGGGCCAGTGCTCTTACTCATTGTACCACCTAGCCACCCCAAGACTCATCTTCTTGATTCCAGGCCTGGCACTCTATCCACTTGGCCACTTAGCTACCCCCAATTCTCATCCCACACTTAAAAAAAACCTTATATAATCAATAAGCATAGGCAAATGGAGGTTTGTTGCAAAGATTTTGTCTTTCTTTTTTATTCAGCAGAGGAGAAGGAAGGTGAGAGGGACAAAAAATGCTTAAGAGTTGAAAAAATATTAAAATTTAAAAAGCAAATTAAAAAATAAGCATAGTCAAGAAAAACAAATCCACACATTGGCCATGTCTGAAAAATTATCTTTCATTCTTCACTTTTTCTCCATCACTTCTCTGTTAAGGGATCAGAAACATAATAATAACGGCAATAGCAGCTAACATTTATGTAGTCCTTCCACTGTGCTAAGTGCTTTACTATTATTGTTTTTCTTTTTTTGGAGGGCAATTGGGGTTAAGTAACTTGCCCAAGGTCACACAGCTAGGTTTTTGTTTGTGTGTTAAGTGTCTGAGGTCCGATCTGAACTCAGGTCCTTCTGACTCCAGGGCCGGTGCCCTAGTCACTGAGCCACCTAGCTGCCCAGTGCTTTACTATTATTGGCTCATTTGATTCATGTTTCATCTTCAGTCCTTTCCAAAGTTACTTTTCTTTACATTGTTTTAATAACCATATCATTTGACCTGAGTTTGAATCTTACCTCAGATACTTCTTAGCTGTGTGACCCTGGGCATTGCTCTATTCCTCAATTTCTAAATCGGTAAATTCAGCCAACAAACATGCTTAGGGGTACCCTATAACAACCAAACCAAAATAAAGTGGGGTACTTTATGTTTACTCTACCAGCCACCAAGGGATTATTCTAATTTTCTCTAGTTGTTTATGGCCAAACTCCTAAAAAGGAACTTTTACTCATTTAACTCTTAAATATTCAACGGGTCTGGGGAGTGTTGCTACTTAGGAATAGTTGGTAGGTTTGAAGTTTCCTGTCACATTCTAGATATATGCTTAGGGAAGGTGAGCTACCTCCTAACTAGCCATGTCAGGGATACACATGGTCACCTTTGTTTCTCTCAGGAGGGAAGAGAATCTCTATGATGTTGGTCACTCTCCCTGGATCAGTAGTAGGTTTTCCTCAACCTGCTCTGCAGAGTTGCAACTATGTCTTCACAAAGTTAATTTTTCTCCCCTATGGCATGATTCACCCTAATTTTGATATTTTATTTTGTATCAGTTCATAGAAGTCTTGTGTTTCTTTGTTTTCATCATATTCATTGTTACAAAACAGTGACATTCTATTATATTCATGGGAAGACTCACCATCACACCTTTTGTATACCACAATGGTTCAGAATTTCTCCTAGTTCTTCATCTCCTCTCTGTTATATTCTCCCATTGGTCACCCTCTCAGCAGTGGTTTTTGTTTTCCTCCAACTCTTGTGAAATCACTTCCTGGCCTCCTCCATGCATTCTGTTCAGGAATTCTTCAACTTCTCTAATCTAATATGCCTGAGTGTAGAGTGGAACTCCCCAAATCCTTTCACACTCTCCCTAAGCAGGGATATTCGTTTGCATTTAATTCAATAAATAGTAGGTGAATTCCTTTGTCTGGAAGATAAAAATAGCACAAACATTATGAACTATCAAAGCAGTGGACTTGGTTTCTATATGCCTGAATCTCAAGTAGGGACTGCATACCATCATGACTCCCTCTGTAAACTTTGAGGAAGAGATAGTCAGTTATGTCAAGTTCTTCCAAGTGGACAAGCAGGAAGATGACTGAAAAAAATTGTCACTGGATTTGGCACATTTACCTGGAGATCTTTGTGAATTCCATTGCATTACATTAGTATTGGTGGAAGCCAAGTTGCCACAAATTTAAAGGGGAGTAGCTGGAGAGAAGGGCAGCTAGGTGGCACAGTGGATAGAGTGTCAGGCCTGGAGTCAGGAAGACTCATCTTCCTGAGTTCAAAACTAGCCTCAGACACTTACCAGCTGTGTGACCCTGGCCAAGTCACTTACCCCCATGTGCCCCAGTTTCTTCATCTGTAAAATGAGATAGGAAAGCAAAGGGTAAACAACTCCAGTATCTTTGCAAACAACAACAACAACAACAACAACAACAAAACCTAAACAAAAACCCAACCCAATAGGGTCATGAAAAGTTGGACACAATTGAAATGACTAAACAACAACAATAACAAGCTTGAGAGGAAATAGAAGCAGCAGATTGTAGTGGGAAATGAAATTGGTCTGATATAATTTCTTCTTGACACAAGATCATGACAGCTGCTATTCACTGCCTTCTGATCTTCAAGTGGATAGTAAACTGATGCATGTCATTTGTTCTATTAGCTTTCCAAGTATTAAAGTTTTATTGGTCTATAATTTTTAAGTAGTAAATTTCTTTTTTTTTTAAATAGGAGTTAATTTTTGTTCTTTTCTATGCTTTAAAGTACTTCTGTTCCCCAGGAATTCTCCAAAGTATCAGTTAATGGTTTTGAAATAACCTGTGCCAATAATCTTAAGTACTTTGAGAGGGCTGTCATCATGTCCTGCTTAGTTGGAAAGGTTCAGCTTATCACAGAGTATTCCTAGAATCTCACTTAGAAAGTACATCTAGTCCAAGCCATATTTGAATGAGAATGTTCTTTACAACATCACCAGTAAGTGTTCAAATAGGCTTGGCATGAAGACCTTCAGAAGGGGGATCCCACTGTCTCCCAAGGCATCCCATTCCACCTTCTCTATAGTCCTAATTGTCAGAAAGCTTTTCCTGATGCTAAGCCTGAATGTTCCTCCTTGCAGCTCTTGCTTGGAACTCCTACTTCTTCTCTCCAAGGCCAAACAAAATAAGTGTAACCAGTGTGATACAGTGGAAAGACCACACAGTCAGCAGAATCAGGTTCAAATCCATCTTCCAACAACTTGTTATATATGTCATTTTTTTTTTGTCTTTTTGGAGGAGGAAAGGCAGGGAAATTGGGGTTAAGTGACTTGCCCAAAGTCACCTAGCTGTCCCTATATATGTCATCTTTTTAAAAAATACTGTGGGGTGGCTAGGTGGCACAGTGAATAGAGCACCAGCCCTGGAATCAGGAGGACCTGAGTTCAAATCCAGCCTCAAGACACTTAAAACTTACTAGCCATGTGTCCTTAGGTGAGTCACTTAACCCCATTGCCCCTTCAAAAAGAAAAAAAAATACTCTGATTTGCTAATCACAATTTAAATATTTCTGAATGTTTGTGTGTATGCCAAAAAGATATGTTTGTAAGCAGAAGTTAGAAAGCATTAAGTCTTGGTTCATGGGGCCATCTTTCATTAGCTTTTCTTCTGTATCTAAAAAAGGAAGCAACATTTTTCTTGGCCCTTCTAGTCTGCTTAACCTAAACCTATTCATGAGTTGCTCACATATTCTGACTTTGGTCATTTTGTATGTTAAGATTGTATTTTTTTTGTCCATGTTCTTTCTTGGCCTGGTGAGCAGTGTCATATAGTAGGAACAGGACTAAATTATAATAATGAGGCTAACAGCCCATTTATAAAGTTAATGATTTAAGGTTTGCCAAGCACGTTCCTCACAACAGCCCTGCAAGTGTTATTATTCACATTTACCAGATAAGGAAACAGAGGCTTGGAGGTTATCTTTGCTTTATGACATGTTGCCTGTCCTTGAATTTGGAGTTAGGAGACTAATAATATTGGCTATAAAACCTCTTGACAAGTCACTTAATCTGACCTTCAGTTTTCCTCATCTACCAGAGTCTCTTAAACCATACAGGTTTGCAACCCACAGTTTAAGAGGCCCTGAATAGGGATAAGGCTAACTGGGAGTCAAAATAGGGTAATGGATAGAGGGGTTGACTTCCTCATTTAGATAACTAGGATTCAGATGCTGCTTTTGGCACATCCTGATTGCATAATCTTGGGCGAATTACTTAATCCCTAAATGCCTAAACAACTCTAAGATTATAAAATGTAGAAGAGTTAGAAATCTGCATTGAGAAGGGAAGTTTCACCACTAGGACTCCTTGTAGACAGATGAAATTGCAAGTCTATTATGCTTTCTTCTATTCCTTCTCTCCCTTCCCTGAAAAATTGAATGAATGAATGAAATGCTAAATGCACTACCTACCTTAATGGGTTGTTGTAAAGACCAGATGAGATAGTGTAAGTGTTTTTAAAGCTGCAATTTTGCCATTCAATTCTCCTAACAATGTTGAGGTGAGCTGCTTTGATATCTTGCTGTCCTCTGTGAATTTTCCTATATTAACTTACATTTGTCTCTAGTAAACTTCATTCCACTTATAATCCTCATCCCTATCACTATCACCATCATCACCATAATTATCAAAGCTCTATTCTGGCCCCCTGTGATGGCCATTGGACTTAAAGGGCACCCTGTGAGAGAATCCTACTGAAATGAATGAAAAGGAAGCAAATGGGAATGAAGTGGCTTAAGGAGTTCAGGGACCCCTCAAGGACTGAAGTATAGGAGAGGATCATCTGGAATGAATTCATAGACTCAAGCATTCTTTAAGTCAAGGTGGCAAAAGTTTATTGTAATACCAATATGGTGGGCAGAGCCCCTTAAGGAACTTGCCACTTAAGAGGGATGATGCTAAAGCTTATATAGGAAAAGTAGTGGATGATCTGGCAGATATGCTAATGAGGTGATAACTTACAACCTTGGTCACAGGCATCATTTACTACTGGAAACCAGGGGAAGGGGTTTCTAAGGGGTGTATTTTTGGTCTGTTACATCTGTAGCAAGATAGCTTTGAGAGCTGATGACCTCTGGCTTGTATATGATAACTTTGGGGATCAATACATGATAATTCTTTGGTTATAAGATAGTCCTGACTCTGAATAAATTCAGAGGTCAGCTTGTTCTTGTGATGGGGAAAAATAGTTTGTTTTACTAGTTCCCAGTCATGAGTTATTGCTAGGTATAGTGTCCTTGGGTTGGGGAGAAAACTCTCAGGGATAGCATTTTGAGACTAAGGAGAAATGTGATCTTGGAATTGGGGTCTAAGCAAAAATACCCAAGCAACCCATCAGGAAGACCATGTGGCTTAACTTAACTTGAGACACTTAAGGGTGGGAGCACAGAGGAGGATACAAGTGAAGTATATTAAGGTATCAGCTGACATCTCCAAAGCAGGACAGAGGTAGCACCTCTAAAACTAGGACAGCATCCATTCCCCCAAGATGGAATAGAAAGAGACACCAGCAACAAAGGGTGGATAAGGTTAGGGAAGTGCTTAGAATAGTGCTTGGTGCATAGTAGGCACTTATGTTGTTAAATTATCGAATTTGAAGGGAGGGGACACAGCCAGGGACACCTCCAGAGCCTAGGATATGATGATCTTCAAGCCTTGGTAGGAAGAGGAGGAAGCCACTAAGTATGGCTTAGTGGATAGGGCATTGGGCTGGGAATCAGGAGGATCTGAATTTTCATCTCAATTTCATACACTTACTAGTTATCCTAGTGACCCTTGGAACATCACTGAACTGCTTTGGGTCTCAATATTCTTATCTGAAAAATGAAAGGGTTGGACTCAATGACCTCTAAGGTTCATTTCAGATATAACTCTCTGATCTTATGGCCCATGATCACCTTTCAAGAAGCTGCTCTCTGGAGTTGGTGCAGTTATGCCAAGCTTTCAGCCACTCTTCATGATTCATGGGCAGAGCTCCTGGCACTCTTCTCTCCAAGACCTGGTTTTCCTCCTATCTGTCTATGGTTCCTTCTCTGTCTCCTTTGCTTCATCCTCTTTCAAAAAATACCTCCTAACTATGAATATTCCTCATATTTGGTCCTAAGTCCTCTTCCCTTTTCCTCCTACATACTACTTAACTTGGTGATCTAATTAACTCCTATGGACTTAATTATCATCTCTATGCTGATGATTCTCACATTGACCTATCTTGCCCCAAACTTTGCTGACTCCAATCCTGCAGCTCCAACTCCCTTACAAACTATATGCCCAGTAGACATCCTATACTCAATGTGTCCAAATGGAATTCATCATCTTTCCTAAATTGTCCCCCATCTCCACTTTCTCTTTTACTGTTGAGGATAACACCAGTCCTTCAGGCTCTCAGCCTAGGAGTCACTCTGGACTCCTCACTATCTCTACCCCACTCTCCCCATATCCAATCTGTTGCTAAGGCCTTTTCATTATGTCCCCTTCTCTCCTCTGACACTGTTACCACTCTAGTGCAGACAGACCCCTCATCACCTAATGCCTTAGATTACTGCAATAGCCTGTTGTTGGGTATGCCTGCCACAAATCTCTCCCCACTCCAATACATCCTCCATTCAGCCACTAAGATGAGTTTTCCTAAATTGAAAGTCCAACCTCCTTTCCCTCAATAAACTCCAATGTCTCACTTTTGCCTCCAGGAACAAATACAAAATACTCTCTTTGGTATTCAAAGCCAAACTTAGCCCCCTCCTACCTTTCCAGTCTTCTTACACCTTTACTCCCAGACACAAACTCTTTCATCCAATGACACTGTTCTCCTGGCTGTTCCACAAACAAGCCACAGCAACTATCAGTTGTAGGCATTTTCTCTACCTGTTCTTCATGCTTGGAACACTCTGCCTCCTCTCCTCCAACTATTTCCCTTCCTGGCTTCCTTTAAGTTCCAACTAAAATCCTATCTTTTAGTAGGAAGGAAACCTCCAATTCTTCTTAATTCTAGTGCCTTTCCTCTGTTAATTATTTTCTATTTATCTATTATTATGCTTTGTATATATTTATTTGCATATTGGCTCCCTCATTAGACTGTAAGCTCCTTGAAGACAGGGACCACCATCTTTTACCTCTTTTTGTATCCCCAATACTTAACACCATACTTGACACATAGAAGGCATTCAATATATGTTGATTGATTGTTATCATTCCATTCAACAGGGCTGCTCCAGCAGATAAAAGAGGGGTAGGAGTTTAACATGGACCAGAGTTGGGACTAGATATAGCATTGGACTAAGAGTCAGAAAGACCTGAGTTTGAATCTTACTCTAGCTGGTGACCATAGGCAAATAATTTAACCTTGCTCAGACTCAGTTTCTACATCTATAAAATGGGGATAATAATAACACCTACCTTATAAGCTTCCCACCTCTGACATCATAGAGCCACCAATAAAGATGGATGTTTCTAGCCAGTAATATTCCAGATATGGGACATTTCAGGCAGAAGGGATGTGTGTTTAGAGTATGTATTGCTAGCCACTGGACTATCACACATTTATATAGCATAGTGTAGCAGCAAGCACCCTAGCATACCCAGGATGGCTGCTAGCACAGGTTCTTAGATCTGCTTTTCTAAAGGAAAGCAACTCAAAATGGGTTAACAGTCTTACTTTAATCAATCAAACATATATCATTTACTTAGTTCAGGGGAAAAAGCCAGCACCCTGAACTTCAGGGAATACAAACAGAAGTTACAACAGAAAATAACATAATTAAGCAGACAGGGCTTCCAGGTATCTAACCATTACATCCATACCTAGTTAGTTACCAGAGAGGAAAGCACCAACATCTGGGTTTTCAAGGCCCAATCTCATCTGGCCAAATGACTCAACTTTTCCCAAAGTGAGCCCCAAAACAAAACCTTGCATCAGGGTATATATAGCCTTTTCCTGGGTCAGAGAATGTCACAACCCTCTTGCCCCACTGCCCAATCACAAAGTAACAAGGTGTGGGCATTCCTGAAAAACAAGCCTCCCACCACAGACAGGTTCCATATGACCAAATTCAGCCTATGAGGGGGCAGAGTATATTTTCAAATCAGTGAAAGTTCTCAGATTCACTTAAGCCTATCAGGGGACCAATGGGCAGGGAAGATCTTCAGATTCCCATTACACAGTCTCCAAAATCTTGTTCTCCAATACAGACTAATATCACTCAGAAACTGTTGTTAGGGACTAAATTAAAAAGAATATTTCCCCCTACAAATATTGGGTTCTTATGATGTCATTTTAAGCAAGGAGTAGTTAGTTGGAGGCATGACCCCAAGGCAAGAAGGAACAAATAGGAGAAGGTAGCATCTCTCATGCTGATATATAGCACAAATGGAATAAAACCGCTACTCAACCTGTTTCCCCATCATTCTTCTGGCAACTGGGTGCACAAAGTGCATTTTGCAAACTTGCAAAGCTCTGCCTCAGGAGGTGAAGGGTGAGATCAGTTTCTCCTGTTGTAAGCATAGCAATTGCCCCAATGCTACTATAGTACACACCAGACCAAATTCCTAGTTGAATGTTATAAAAGCTTGGGGAATGTTTATTATACTCACCTTGGAAGGTTTTGTTTTTGTTGTTCAGTTATTCAGTTGTGTCTGATTCTATGTGATCCCATGGACTTTTGTCTGTGGGGTTTTCTGGGTAAAGATACTGGAGTGTCGCAGTGAGTAGAGTGTTGGCCCTGGCGTCAGAAGGACCTGAGTTCTGATCCCGCCTCAGACACTTTAACCCACACAAACAAAAACCTAGCCGTGTGACCTTGGGCAAGTTACTTAACCCCAATTGCCCTAAAGGGGCGGCTAGGTGGCGCAGTGAGTAAGAGCACCGGCCTCGGAGTTGGGATGACCCAAGATCAAATCCGGCCTCAGAAAATGAGCACCCACACATAAATAATGACTAGCCGTGTAACCTTGAGCAAGTTACTTAACCCCAATTGCTTTAAAAAAAAAAAAAAGATACTGGAGTGGTTTGCCATTTCCTTCTCCAGTGGGTCCCCATTTTACAGATAAGGAACCGAGGCAAATAAGGGTTAAGTGACTTGTCCAGTGTCACACAGCTAGTAAGTGTCTGAGTCTGGATTTGAATTCAGATCTTCCTGGTTCCCAAGTCCAGTGCTCTATCCATACCCAGTCAAACTGAGACATATTAAAGACTTTTTAGCTTGAAAAGGCCAAGATTACCTATTGCATTCTGTGCCATCTCCAGTTGTCCTGATCCATATCTGACCACTGGACCCAGATGGCTTCAGAGGAAAAAGTGAGGCTGGTGACTTTGCATAGCCCTCCTTCACTTAAATCCAATTCACTTACATGTCTTGGCATCACCTCCCTGATCCTCTTTGAGAACAAAGGACAAATAACAACCTCTACCCATAGATTTTTTCTTTTAAATAGTTTTTTTTAATCACATGTAAAGACAATTTAAACATTTTTATATAAAATTTTGAGTTCCAAATTTTCTCTCTCCCTCCCTCCTTAACCTCCTCCCTAAGGTGGTATATATGTACATTCATGTAAAACATATTTCCATATTACTGATGCTGTGAAAAAAGAAACAGAATAAAAGGCAGAAACCCACAAAACAAAAAATAAAGTGAAAATAGTAATGCTTCAATCTACATTCAGACTCCATGACTTCTTTCTCTGAATGTGAATAGCATTTTCCATCATGAGTCTTTTAGACTTTCCTTGGTTTATCCATAAAATCTTAAAAAAATTTTCTTTATAGTATTTTATTTTTTTCCAATTACATGTAAAGATAGTTTTCAACATTCATTTTTATAAGATTTTGAGTCCCAAATTTATCTTCCTTCTGCCTTTCCCTCCACCTACCCAAGACAACAAGGCATCTGATATAGGTTATATGTGTACAATCATGTAAAACATATTTCCACATTAGTCATGTTGTAAAAGAAGAATCAGAATGAAAGGGAAAAACCATGAGAAAGAAAAAAAACCCCAACAACAAAAAAGTGAAAATAATATGCTTCCCTCTGCATTCAGACTCCATAGTTCTTTCTCTGGATATGGTTAACATTTTCCATCATGAGTCTTCTGGAATTGTCTTTGATCATTGTACTGCTGAGAAGAGCTAAGTCTATCAAAGTTAGTACTAGCACAATGGAGCTATTACTGTGTACAATGCTTTCCTGGTTCTGCTCACTTTACTCAGTATCAGTTCATGGAAGTCTTTCCAGGTTTTTCAGAAATCTGCCTGCTCATCATTTCTTACAGTACAATAGTATTCCATTGCTTTCATATACCACAACTTGTTCAACAATTCCCCAATTAATGGGCATCTCCTCAATTTCCAATTCTTTGCCACCACAAAAAAGGCTGCTAGAAATATTTTTGTACATATGGGTCCTTTCCCCATTTTTATAATCTCTTTGGGATACAGACCTAATAGTGGTGTTACTGAATTAAAGGGTATGCACATTTTTATAGCCCTTTGGGCATAGTTTCAGATTTTACTCCAGAATGGTTGGATCAGTTCACAACTCCATCAACAATGCATCAGTGTTCCAATTTTCCCACACCTTCTTCAACATTTATTATTTTCCTTTTCTGTCATATTAGCCAATCTGATATGTGTGAGATTGTACCTCAGAATTGTTTTAATTTGCATTTCTCTAATCAATAGTGATTTAGAGAATTTTTTCATGTAACTATAGATAATTTTATTTTCTTCATCTGAAAACTGACTGTTCATATCCTTTGGCTATTTATCAGCAAAGGAATGACTTTATCCATAGAATCTTAAAAGTAGAAAGAAATGCAGAAATTGAGTCTAATATCTATGCAGCTTGATTCTCCTTACACTGTGTAACAGCAAGCACTCTGGAATACCCAGGATGGCTGCTAGCACAGATCTTTTGATCTGCTTTAGTAAAGGAAAGCAACTTTAAAGGGGTCAACAATCTTTACTTAAACACACATACATATCATTCACTTAGTTCAATTCAGAGGAGAACTTCAGAAAATACAAACAGAAATTAAAAGCAGACAAAAATTCAGACAGAAAATAGCACAATTCAACAGATCAACAGACAGGCCTTCTTTCTGTCTGACCATTACATCTATACCTAGTTAGTTACTAGAGAAAGAAGCACCAACATCTCGGTTTTCAAAGCCAGGGGACTCAACAGCTACCCAGAATTTCATCTGGCCAAATCACTCAACTTTTCCCATAAGTGAGCCCCAAAGTAAAACCTCACCTCAGAGTATATATGTCCTTCTTCAGGGTCAGAGGACATTATGACCCACTGCCTAATTACAAACTAACAAAAGGTGTGGGCCTTCCTGAAAAACAAGCCTCCCCCCAATCAAGCCTCTCCTGTTGGGTTCCTTTTGAGGCCTATTAAGGGGCAGGGAAGATCTTCAAATTCCCTTGCCATTACACATTGTAAGTATTGTGAGGTCAGAATCATGACTATGAAAATTCTGTTTTGAACTGGAAGTAAATACAATTCTGTGCTTTTAGGGCTTTCTTTTTGTTATTTCTCCCAAATGGTACCTAGGGAGAAGACTGGATAGCTTGGGCAAGTCAGTGAACGTCAGTCACAATTTCCCAGTTATAAAATGCATTACCCAACCTTGGTTTGAACATGGCCAGGGACAAGGCAGTCACTGCCTCATGAGATAATCCATTGTATTTTTAGATCGCTCTTTTAGGAAGTTCGTCCTTATGTTGGAAAATAAATCTACCTTCTTTTAACCTCCACACATTAATTCTACTTTGTCTTTTAAGGTAGAGTAGAATGTCTAATCCTCTTCACATAACAATCCTTCAAATGTTTGAGGCTAGTAATCATGCACTAATTAGGTCTTCTTAAATATCTCAGGTTTTTTCTTACATGACTTGATTTCCAGACCCTTTACTCTCCTGGTCAGTTTCCTTGAGATGTGATTAAAATAAAACACTCCACGACCCACTTTTAGCATCAATTTTATAAAGTGGCCAATGCCATCTAGAAAATAGATTATCATTTGATAACAGAGATTTAGTGCTGACCAATAGTGTTAAAAAGGACAAGGAAAGCAAAAGTGTTAAAGAAGAAGGTGGATGAAGATCAGTATTTATTACAATTTAAACTGTATTTTTCTCTTAATAGAGATCTCTCTCTATCCTGGTGGTCTCCCACTCTGCCTTGCATCCTCATAAAGTGCTTCATTTCAAGGTGGGGAATGTAACCTATTCAGCCTGAACTATCATCCAGTGCAGACTGGGCAAATCACCTGAAATAAAGAATTGTTATATTGCATATTATTATTATTATTACAAAGCATTAATCTTCCAAAGAACATAAAACCAACCAGAAAATAGATGCCATGAAGCCTTTCTTAACACTTCATAAATCAATGAAAAATAATTTCCTTGGGGCAGCTAGGTTGTGTAGTGAATATAGCACTGACCCCGGAGTCGGGAGGACCTGAATTCAAATCTGACCTCAGACACTTACTAGATGTGTGACCCTGGGCAAGTCACTTAACCCAAATTGTCTCCAAAAAGAAAGAAAAAGAAAACCCAAAGAAAAAAAAAGAAAAGAAAAACAATTCTTTCTATTGGTTCCTATGTCTGTGGAGAAAAGGGAATTAATATATTAGGAGAAACTCATGCTCTGGCAATAGTGAAGAGAGGGTTGCCTTGTACCACTACTGGAAAATCTCTCTGGACAGCTCTTTGCCTTTTAACCATGCCTCTGGGAAGACTATAGAGGGTTGTCTTGAGTTGTTTCTAGAAGAGCTCTGTGCGCAGCTGGTTGTCTTCTCAGCTGTCATTGAGGAAACTCAGTTTCCCTCACTGTTAATGACAGCTATCTCCCCCTCCTCACTACAAGATGCTACAGTTCTGTCTCCACAGCCTTCACTTCATCCCGAAGCCACCACTTTGCCTTCAATCACCAGTATCCTGCCTCTATTCCAAAGTTACTTGAGTTCTTTGTTTCTGCCACCAGTAAATATTCTCTTAGCTTTAAAGATAGAGAGCTTACCTGCCTAAGGTATGTTGTTTAATATTCTTTATGCTTCAAACTGCATAGACTTCAGGTAGAGAAATTCTATGAAGGAAATGATGAGATCCTTTAAATTAAACCATGTATTTTATCTTCAGTGCAAAAGAAGATAGCAAAAACTATTAGGAAAAGTGATTCAGGATCAAGAAACAAAAGAAGTTTGCAAATAACTCAGAAGTCTTGTATCTGTACAACATGAATATTTTCTTCAATAAAGGAATTAGGGGCAGCTAGGTGGCGCAGTGAATAGAGCACCAGCCCTTGAGTCAGGAGGACCTGAGTTCAAATCTGGCCTCAGACACTTAACACAAAAACTAGCTGTGTGGCCTTGGGCAAGTCACTTAACCCCAATTGCCCTCCAAAAAAGCAAAAAAAAAAAAGATATCACAAAAATGAAACTATTTCATTGAATGTAATTAAAATTAATACATTTGTAGTAAGTACTGATTGTGTACTAAACTCTGGAAGGACAAGGACCTCAAAAGACCTTTGACCTCAAAGATTTTACTCTGTGTGTGTGTGTGTGTGTGTGTGTGTGTGTGTGTGTGTGTATGACAGAGAGAGAGGGAGAGAGAGAGAGAGGCTATATGTACACAGTTAAGCATTATGTGAGGTAGAAAGAAATGGTGGCAAAAGGAGAGACTCACACAAAGTACTTTCAGAAAATGTAATGAATGTCATAACTGACACAAAAGTGACTGGTTATAACAGGATAGGATTTAGAGAAGCGTAGGAAGATTGATTTGAATGGATGTAGAATGAAGCGAAAACCAGGAAAATAACAAACATAGTTCACACAAGAATGTAGATGGGAAAATAAAAAGTAGAAACTAAATGATGTATAATTATAATGACCCAAATGTCTAGAAGCTACCCCACCTATCAGGTATCAGATTACTTCAAGCAGGGAGATGTGACAGACAAAGGCAATAATCTCTTAATTAAAAGTCTAGTATAACTCCATTTTAAAACATCATGGAGAATAACTAAAGATTTTTTTAAATTAATGAATTTATTTTTAGTTTTCAATATTTTCAGTTTTATAAAATTATGAGTTTTAAATTCCCTTCCTCCATACCCCCCTTCCCAAGACAGCATGCAATTTGATATAGGCTATACATGTATCATCATGTTAAACATATTTCTACATTAGTCATGTTGTAAAAAATGAATCATAACAAAAAGGAAAAACCATGAGAAAGAAAAAAACAACAAAAGAAAAAGAAAATATTATATTCAGTCTACATTTAGACTCCATTGTTCTTTCTCTAGATGTGGATAGTATTTTCCATCATGAGTCTGTTGGATTTGTCTTAGATCATTACATTACACAAAAGAGCTAAATGACTAAAGATTTTAAGTAGCAAGTCAAAGAATAGAAACAGGCAGTGTTCAAAAGAAGAAATTTAAGCTATTAGCAACTATATGAAAAAAAGGATCCAAATAATTAATAAGAGAAATCAAAATTAAAACAGTTCTGAGGTTCTGCCTCACATCTATTATTCTAAGGCAAAATTAACAAAAGAATGGCAACTGTAGGGACTGTGGTAGGATATGGGATAGACACACTAATGCACTTCTGGTGGAGCTGTGAAGTGGTCCAAGGCTTCTGGGAAGCAATTTGAAATTACATGCCAAAAGTCACTGAACTGTGCCTGCCCTTTTTAGTCCCAGTGGTATGCAGGAGCCATCTTGAACTGACTGCCAAGACATCGTGAAATTTTTCAGTGTGAGTATTTAACTTTTAGAAACAGGCAAATGCTACAAATTAGGACTTTAGATTTAAGAAAGTGATGGAAAAAATGTTAATAGTTCAGGTAAAATTTAAAAGCATTTAGTGCATGCATTCTCTCCCACTCTCTACCTACTACCCCCCTCAGCCAATTGTTAAAAATTAACTGCTGGATTTAGGTATATGCAATCTCTTTGCCCTGGGAAACTGTGAAAATGAATCAGTTGTTTTCTTCTATTGCTCCTCCTCCCACTGATTATCTAATTGCTGGCTTAAAAAAAAATTAAATCATTTAAAAGTCTATATTCCCTTCTCTTCCCCAGGTCAACCTTAAACAATGGGACATATTTAGCAATGCAGTGGCTAAGTGGCTTTAGAAATGAAGTAGTCAGAAAGATTAACTTTTTTAGAAACAGAAACAAGCCTATTGTGCCTAATCACCCCTCTACTAGAGTCTCTACCGCATTGGCATTGCCAGATTAGTGCTTGCAACTGATTTTGATGATAGGGAATACTAACTTTTAACCTCAGTTAGGCAAAATCTCTTCAAAAATACTTTCATTTTCCTCATTAGTAGACCTATATTACAAAAAAAAAATCATAGTCCAGTATTATTATTATATTTTGGCTTTCATCAATAAAAAAATTTGTGGAAATTTTTCTCTTCTCTTATGGTGAATTCCTACATGATAGCCTCAGTTTTACCTCTTGGCCCAGGAAGCCTAATATATTTGCTATCTAGCCCTTTACAGAAAAAGTTTGCTGACCCCTGGCCTAGTTGGTATCTCTTAGACCTGATTCACATGGAAGTGCAACATCCTTTAACACAATCTTCTGACCAGATGTTGTTTATGGAGATAAAGAGGCCTGGGTATACTTAAATCCATGCTATATCCTTTGAAGATCCTTTCCTTGTTACCATTAAATAAACTTTCCAGAGGCAGCTAGGTGATGTAGTGGTAGGGCACAGAGCCTAGAATTAGGAAAAGCTGAGTTCAAATGTGGCCTCAGAAACATGTTAACTGTGTGACCCTGGACAAGGCACTGAACTTCTGTCAGCTTCAGCTTCCACAACTGCAAAATGGGAACAATAATACCTACTTCCCAAAGAATGTACGATTATGTGCTTAGCATAAGGCCTGGCATGTAGTAGGTGCTTAATAACTGCTTTGTTCTCTTCCTTCTTTTTACTTAACTCTTAGATGACCAGTTAGTGTCTAATTTTGTTCATATCTCAATCTGAATCATTGCTTAGGTCTGAGTCAGGCTTGCTGTAGATTAAATCCTCTCCCAAGAGAAGGAGAAAGGGAAGGAAGGATCTTGGCCTTTGGCTTCAGAATTCCTGACAGGTTTCAGTAACACAGTGCCTGCCCATTTCTCTCATGCATGATTGAATTGCATCATCTAGGCCTCAGAAGTCCAGAGGTGAAGATTCATGGCAGCTGCTTCCCCCCGTGGCTTCTTTTAGCTTTCACTCCCAAGTACTTTCTGCTTCCCTTCCCCAAATCCCTTAACCTGGGAGGGGCTAGCTTGTCAGTCACAGTTCTCCCCATGGGAAGGGAGAATTCTGGGAGATTTCTGTCTGAGACCATCTGGTACCCAGCTTCAGCATCCTAATCTCCTTGACAACCACAAGACAACTAATACCTCATTATCTCACTTGATCCTCACAGTAATTTGAGTGAAGTAGGTGTTGTTATAATACCTAAAATGAGGGAGCTAGCTCAGGTCCCTAGAGCTCTAAGGTATCTTTTGGACCTGATGTTTTATTTGAGTGGTGTGGAGGAGAAAAATAGAAGGAAAGGGAAAGGAAAGAAGGAAAAAAGGAGGTAGAGGAGATAGAAGTTGTAGCACTATGCATTTATCACCTGATCCTTACTAAAAAAGTAGACATCTTTTATGCATCACTTTTGTGCAAGAGTCTATTAAGAAAGAAAAACTCCAGGTTAACTTTAAGCGAGAAGCCTTCAGAGAGGGATGCCAAGTTTCTTCTGCCTCAAATTCCTGCCCAGAAAACCTGGAAAAATTATTAAATGAACAGGTCAGTATACCGGCATCAACTCTTTGTTTGCTGATCATATATCTAAGAAAACTTTACAGTCAGCATTCACCAAAGTACTTGGGCTAACTTTCTGTTCCCCTACTCCCCTTCTACCCCATCCCTTTCAACACACTTCCAGTATAGACTCCCTGCACAGCTAGGACTCACAGGGTCTAGTGACCTGTACCATTGTCCAGGTTACCATTTGTCCAAGTTCATTGCTCTTTAGGGAGACCAGGCTCCTTATTCTCATACTCACTGGCTTGCTAACAAAGTACCATCCTAGACATTCCAGGGAAAATTTTGCCTAAAGGTTTCATCTAGGGTTTTCCCAACAAAAGGGAGAGCTATAATGAATATTCAAGGGTACAATATGAATAAGATTTAGGACAGGTATCCTTACACAGAACACAGCAAACATTACAGAATGACTAGAACAGAATTCAGAAACTTAGCTTGTAACTATTACTTCAATCTTCTGAGAAACTGGTAGGTAAGACTCATCAAGGCATAAAACAGTTCTATAACACTGCTAATTAGTCATTTTACAATTTATCCCCAATGGACATTGTCCAATTATCAATGTTGCTATTGAAAGGACCAGGCTTGGTCCTCACTTGGAAGTGACTGAATTCAAGTCGACCCAAGTCAGAGTGACCTTGGATATAGACAACCAATGCATAGCCCTATGCATAAAACTTTTCCAGGGACACACACAGTATGGGGAAAACACAAACCTAGAATTATAGGGAAATCCACTAAAGTAACTGAATTTTTAAGGGCTGAATAACTTTTCCAAAACCTCTAACCTGACTCAATTTCTCTTTCTCTTGTTTACATTACTGAACCCTTTAGGTACAGTAGAAGGAGAGGGGTTACATGACTGAGGTACCTGGAACGTTTCCCCACAGTGCCAAATCTAGAAGCCACAGCACTTAAAGGGTATTGTCATCCCTTTTCAGTCTTAGTGTACAATCAACAGACCTTATCACCCTAATAATAAGAATAATTAGTTAAAATAGGAAGTTATTAACTGGTACATTGGGGTGAGATCCAGTTCAATCCCAGTGCTAAAGGTGACTCCCCAGTAGTGGCCTTGAGCTCCTCTTCTAGGAACTCTGTGTTTCTTTCCCTTACCTGATATCTTCACCATCTTGCACAAACCCTCAGCTGAGAGGTGTTTCATGCTGATTGTACTGGGCTTGGTTTGGGGTATTTGCAGAATGTGTGTGTACATTTTGTTGATGTTGCTTCAGTTGTATCCAATTCTTCATGATCCCATTTGGGGGTTTTCTAGGCAGATACTAGAATGTTTTGCCATTTCCTTCTGCAGTTCATTTTACAGATGAAGAAATTGAGGCAAACAGGGTTAAATGACTTGCCCAGGGTCACACAGCTAATTAGTGTCTAAGACCAGATTTGAACTCGAGAAGATCAGTCTTCCTGACTTCAGGCCTGGAGCTCTATTCCCTGCGCCACCTAGCTGCCCACATGAGTACACAGTAAGCACTTAATAAATACTTATTGAGTGACTCAATGTGTGTGTGAATAGAGTAGCAGAATTTCTAGTTATGGCTCTAAGTAAAGGTCTTTTAGGGGAAATTAGTCTAGAGACCTGGACTCCTACTCTTGATAGTGAATCTCAGAGTGTTCAAGAGAAACCTAATAAATAAATATTTAAGTATTTTTATTATGGTATTAAATTAAAAGCATTTATTAAGCTTCTACTATGTGCCCACTGTACTAAGTGTTGGGAATACAAATATTGAAGCAAGACAGTCTTTGTTTTCAAGCACTTTTCTCTAGTGGGAGGAAACAGCAAGGGAAGGGTAGCCTGGGAAGGTTATTTTGGTTTGGGAACTGATGCCCTCCTGGGGTAATTGCCCCAGCTGTGCGTTGTTGTTTTCTTCTTCCCATAACTCAACTGTCCTGACTTCCTGAGTATGGTATGAAAAGTAAAGAGGGATGTTCATTACATGTTTACTGATTAAACTAAACAAAAGGAGAGGGATTTATAGCTCATGTTTTCTTCCATTCCTTTCGAAAATGTATTTTTAAGCCTCATTTAGTACATTTGGTACTACATCATCAGTCAGTCAGTCAACAAACATTTATTAAGGACTTGCTATATGCCAGTACTTTGTTAAATAATGGGAGGCAGCTATATGGCTCAGTGGATAAAATGTTGGGCCTGCCACCAGAAAGACCTGCATTCAAATCTCACCTCAGACACTTACTAGCTGTGTGACCCTAGTAAGCCACTTAACCTCTATTTGCCTTAATCTACTGGAGAAGGAAATGGCAAAACACTCTAGTATCTTTGCCAAGAAAACCACATAGATAGAATTGGCATGCTATGGTTCATGGGATCACAAAAAGGTGGAGATGACTGAACAATAATAAATACAATGAATAGGCAAAAACATGGTCCCTGCCCACAATGAGCTCACATTTTAATGGAGGAGACAATTACACATACATATGACCTATATACAATGTAAATGAAATATCATTTCAGAAGAAAGACACTAACACAGGAGGTAGGAAGTGGAGAAAGGAAAGAGCTGGGAACTGCGAAAAACCACTGTAGAAGATGTGTATTGAGCTTAGTCCTCAAGGGCTATAGGAAAGACAAGAAAATCATTGGAGGTAAAGCTGTGCCTAGAATTTCCTAGGATCCTCTGTTTTAGAGCAAGGGTTTTTGGGACAGAACCTAACAGCTGGCAGGTACCTTAGCAAACATCAAATCTAACCCATATCACAAAGGAATATTCGCTTTGCATACTTGACAAAAGCTTATGCACCATCAGTGTCCAAGGAGAGGAAACCTATTGTCCAACCACTGCTCCTGGTGCTATGGCCAAACCAAATATGTCTAGTCCTTCTGCTACAACATATGACAGTCCTTTGAATATTGAAGACAGTGACATTATGCTTCCTCAGAGGCTTTTCTTCTCTAGGCTAAACATGCTCAGTTTCTTCAAATGGTCCTATCTATATCTTATGTTCAAGGGCCTTCACTATACTGGTTACCTTCCTCTGAATCCTCTTTAGCTTATCAATGTCATTCTTAAACTGGGTCGCCTAGAAACTAAACATAATAATCTAGATGAGGTCTGAAGAGGGTAGGATACAGTGGACTTATCACCTCCCTATTCCTAGAAGTTAAGATCTTCATCTATAACCCAAGATCACCTTAGTTTTTTTCCCCTTTTTTTGAGTCAATCAGGGTTAAGAGCAACCCTAATCCTCTTTATGGGTAACCTCTTCAATATTAAAAATATTTCCACTTTGGTCATGTTGTGAAAGAAGAATCAGAATAGAAGGGAAAAACCATGAGAAAAAAACAAAACAAAAAAGTGAAAATAGTATGCTTTGATCTGCATTCAGAGTCCATCACTTCTTTATCTGGATATAGATAGCATTTTCCTTCATGAATCTTTTATACTTGTCTTGGATCATTGTGTTGCTGAGAAGAGCTGAGTCATTTAGAGCTGATCATCATACAATGTTGCTGTTTCTGTGTACAATGTTCTCCTGGTTCTGCTCATTTTGCTTTGCATCAGTTTGTATAAGTCTTTCCAGGTTTTTCTGAAATCTGCCTGTTTATCACCTCTTATTGCACAACAGTATTCCCTTGCTTTCATATATCACAGCTTGTTCAGTCATTCCCAAAATGATGGGCATCCCCTCAATTTCCAATATTTTGCTACCACAAAAATATTTTTGTACATGTGGGTCCTTTTCCCATTTTTCTGATCTCTTTGATATAGACCTAGTAGTGGTGTTGCTGGATCAAAGGGTCTGCACAGTTTTATAGACCTTTGGGCATAGTTCCAAATTGTTCTCCAGAATGGTTGGATCAGCTCACAACTCCATCAACAATGCATTCATATTTCAATTTTACCACATCTTCTCCAATATTCATCATTTTCCTTTTCTGTCACATTAGCCAATCTGATAGGTATGAGGTGGTATCTCAGAGTTGTTTTAATTTGCATTTCTCTAATCAATAGTGATTTAGAGTCTTTTTCCCCCCATATGACTAGAGATAGTTTTAATTTAAAAATTTCTTCATCTGAAAATGGCCTGTTCATATCCTTCTACCATCTGGCAACGGAGAAACTGACTTGTATTAATATAAATTTGACTCAGTACTCCATATATTTTGGAAGTGAAACCTTTGTCAGCAACACTGGCACTAAAAATTGTTTCTCAACTTTCTGCTTTCCTTTCAATCTTGGCTGCATTGGCTTTGTGTGTGCAAACTCTTTTAAATTTATTGTAATAAAAAGCATTCATTTTGAATTTCATAAGGTTCTCTATCTCTTGTTTGGTCATTAACTCCTCCCTTCTCCATAGATCTGACAGATGAACTATTCCTTGCTCTCCTAATTTGCTTATGGTATCATCCTTTGTGTCAAAATCATGTACCTATTTTTTTTTTAAAGCAATTGGGGTTAAGTAACTTGCTCAAGGTTACATGGCTAGTCATGATTTATGTGTGGGTGCTCATTTTCTGAGGCCGGATTTGATCTCGGGTCATCCCAAGTCCGAGGCCAGCGCTCTTACTCACTGCGCCACCTAGCCGCCCCTTTAGGGCAATTGGGGTTAAGTAACTTGCCCAAGGTCACACGGCTAGGTTTTTGTTTGTGTGGGTTAAGTGTCTGAGGCTGGATCCGAACTCAGGTCCTTCTGACTCCAGGGCCGGTGCTCTATTCACTGTGCCACCTAGCCGCCCCTCATGTACCTATTTTGATCTTATCTTGCTATACAGTATAAGATGTTGGTCTATGCCTAGTTTCTGCCATTCTATTTTCCAGTTTTCCCAGCAGTTTTTGTCAAATAGTGAGCTCTTATTCCAGAAGCTGGAGTCTTTGGGTTCATCAAACTGGTCATTGACTACTGTGTCTTGTGTACCTAACCTATTCCACTGATCAACCACTCTATTTTTTAGTCAGCACTGAGTAGTTTTGATGATTGCCACTTTATGATATAGTTTTAGATATGGTATGGCTAGGCTACTTTCTTTTGCATTTTAAAAATTAATTCTTTTGATATTCTTGATCTTTTGTTCTTCTGGATGAATTTTGTTGCTATTTTTTCCAGCTCTATAAAGTATTTTTTTAGTTACAAACTGTTATAATCTACATGTTTTCCTTTTTCTTTACTCGGTCAGGCTTAAATGAGTTGTTCAGTTACTAAGTGTCCGGATCAGATCCTCCTAACTCCAGGGCCAGATCACTGTACCACTTACATGTTCCTTTCCTTTTTTTTTTTTTGTGCTCAGATTATTCCCTCCACCTTCTTCTTCTGCTTCCTTTTCACATAGCAGTTAGAAGGGAACCACAAGATTCAAAATTGTGAGCAGAGAATACAGGGAGTGAATGGTGAAAGGCTCAGACCTTGGGTTAGAGACCGAGATTGTTGAGAATCCATTTGCATCAGACCAAGGGCATGAACCTCCTTGTTGAGAAGTCACATGATTACAGCAACCACAATCCATTCAGATTTCAATTTGGGCATTAGGTCTATTGAAAAAGTGGTAGATAATTCCAGGGTTGGGAAATCACATTACGTTTTAAAAGCATTAAGGTAGCTGTTATTTAAAGTACCCCAGAAGTGGTTCCACTTCATACTATTGCTGCCATCAACCCCTCCCCAAGGCCCTGCATCTCTGTGGGAAATATACTTAATCATTTCCCTGATCTGGTGAGTTCCTCTTTACTGAATTCTGTAGTGGAGAGAGCATACAGAATTATAGAATTCTATTAAATGGAATGTACCTTAGCAATCTTTTTGCCTAATTCCCTTATTTTATAGATGAGGAAATTGAGGTCCAAAGAGGTTAAGCCAATTGTCTAATATCAGAGAATTAATAAGTGGCAAAACTGGGACAAAACTCAGGCTTCTGACCTGTGTAATAAATGGCAATAATGCCCCTTCCACTATACTATCACTACATCTTTTACTTCCTATTTTATGTCTTTTATTTCATATGTTGGGTTTTCTTCATGTATGGTTGATTTGTATAGTTTCCTGTGTGTGTTCATTGAAAATTGAGTCAAAAAGGATGTGTGAATGGAATTGATTTCATGCCTTAAGATTAATTTGAGTTCCAGTAATGACTAGGAGCTGAATTTCACAGCTGATAACTTTTCTCATTTATCCCAAAGTAGGAGGCAGAGGAACAATTTTAATTGCCCATAGACAGAGATGATGAACTGATTACAATATAAGTTGAATGGGAGGTCAGAAACAGGATAAGTCAGACATGCACAGAGAAAGATTTTTCTCATTCCTACTAGCCAGGAAGTGAGTGATGTGCAAAGGTCAGCTCCTTCTGTTCATTCCGAAGCATTGTACTCCTCTGGTACTCAGCTTCCTTCTGCTGCTGGAGTTTCTAATTAGGATGATATATGTCCAGGCTTTTCCCTGTTCTGGTATGCTCCTCTTTACTGACCTAGAGAGGGGGAAAGGACTCCTTTCCTGTGCACTTTTTTTTTTTTTTTTTGCTTTTTGGAGGGCATTTGGGGTTAAGTAACTTGCCCAAGGTCACACGGCTAGGTTTTTGTTTGTGTGTGCATTAAGTGTCTGAGGTCAGATCCAAACTCAGGTCCTTCTGACTCCAGGGGCCGACGCTCTACTCACTGCACCACCTAGCCGCCCCTCCTGTGCACTTCTAAAAGGGCAATAGAACAAATGAGTATATGATGAATGAAAAAGCATTTATTAAGCATCTATGTACCAGATCTGTTTAAGGTGCTAGAGACAGTGCCTTTCCTCAAGGAGCTTGCATTTTGAAAAGAGGAAATAATACATATAGGGAAGTGTTGGCAAAGAGTTTTGGTCTGAAAATCATAGGAATGGTGAAAGGAACCATAAGGTAACCAGAAGATTGCCATGCCCTTTCCAGAAACTATTTTTTTGTTATTGTTGATTAGTCATTTTTCAGTCACGTTCAACTCTTGATGACCCCATTTGGGGTTTTCTTGGCAAAGATACTGGAGTGGTTTTCTATTTCCTTCTCCAACTCATTTTTATAGATGAAGAAACTGAAATTTGAACTCCTATCCTTCCTGACTTCAGGGGCAGCACTCTATCCACTATATCACCTAGCTGACCCCCAGAAACAATAATAGTATTGATTTTTATTACTGTTAATAGAACATAAGAAGTAGGGATGGGGAATTTTGAGAATTAGTGGTGCAAGGGCAGATGACAAGATAAGTGGGGGGGAACACATTAAGCACGGTCTAGTTAGATGTAATGAGTTAGCTAAGTTTGGACTCATTTCATTCACTAATCAAAACAGCTTTGTCCCATGATGAGTTTCCAAAACTGAGTGGGGTTTTTTTTTGGGAGGGCAGGGTATGAGAGAAAATGGGAGAGGTATAGTCTGGCAGCTTCAGTGTCTTTTCATAAGTTTGCTACAAGGGATCCATCCAATGTGTTGGGAGTCTTCCTCACTCTTGCTATTGGAAGGATACTAGTGGAATATGTGGGTTGTATATTGATTACTTTTTACTACCCACAAAGTCCTACTTCAATGTGTAATCATAATATAGAAGTGACCTTTGGTTCTTTAAGGTTGTGCTAGTGGAGTGTAAACTCATGTTGGAAAAGCTTCGGATAAGGTCCTGGCCATGGGTTGAGTCTGTTTTCTGAATATTAGCCTAACTAAGTAGAAGGAGGCTAGCCACTTGGTAATGAATTATTTGACCATGGCAATCCATCCCATCACAAGTCATACAGTAGTGGTAGTAGTAGTAGTAGTAGTAGTAGTAGTAGTAGTAGTAGTAGTAGTAGTAGTAGTAGTAGTAGTAGTAGTAGTAGTAATGAGGTTTGGATTCTGGGAGACCCCTCAATCTTTCCTTGAGTCCTTGAGGTACAGGCTCTGGGAACCTCCCTTGGACTCTTGATTAAATCATCCCATTTGA